>VDFB02268202.1:62822-76636 GCA_007258455.2 Sequoia sempervirens | reverse complement strand
AACTGACTATTTTGAGATTCTGACTGCACCAGCCTGATATGGACGTATTTTGAGCCAATCAAAATCAGTTTGGACCCTGGCGGACCAACTTTCTATTTTTAGAAAGTTTTTCCAATATCCATTTCCAAGAAAACCCAGAAAACATTACTAATTTTTAAAAATTTCTAAAAATAGCAGTTTTCCTAAAATTTAGGGATGAAAAACTGAGATCTGGGTTTTGTAGGTTAAGCTGCTCTTAGCAGACCCAGATCATCAGAAATTGAAAATTTTGTGTTTTAACCCCTCATGTAAGACATGCACACCCAAATTTTACCCTTTGACATTTCTTCAAAATGTCCTAAGTGTAACAAAAATTTTAATTTTGGAATTACAACATACATCTTTGGGAGATGATTTACAAGTGTCAACTCTACATGTATTCCAAATGGTGCATGCTCATATAATCATATGGTGTATTGATGTTAGTCCGGTTGGTCTATTTTGTGATGAAATCTTCTTCTGGCTGACATGAACAAGTGGTATGAAGTTTAATATGTTGTGCAGATGTTAAGGAGATCCTTTTTAGGTCCGTGCCGACCCAAATATGCCTTGCACATTTTAGTTTGAGCTGAAAGGAACTTTTTCTCAAGTTTTAAGCCGACAAGCTATTTTGAATTAAGTATGTGTGCATCTAATTAGGCCGACCTAATTGATGTGTGAAGATGCAACAGCATATATATATGAAACATTTTTGTATTGAAGATAAGACATATGCATGATGTGCAACAAGTGATGTGTGATAGTGTGCGAACTTATATGTATGAGTTTTGTATCAAGGTAGAATTCCAGTATATGTTGTGCGACTGTAGACCATTGTAGGTTTTTGTATTTCAGAGCTTAATTGGAACTGAATTCAGTACATGAAAGGCGCATTCCATTAGTTCAATTTTTGGTAGTGAGCTACACTCCATTTTGTAATCATTTCAGGCAGTAAGCCTTTTAAGGACAGTGTGTCTTGGCAGTGTGCCCCTGCAATATCTTATAACCGGCTATAATATATTGTGAGCTAATCCTCACCGTGGTTTTTCCCATCTTGGGTTTTCCATGTAAAAATCCTGGTGTTTATGTGTTATGTGGTGTTATGATCTCTTTCATTTCTTTACTTTCAATTACAGTTAGATGTGTTTTAATATTTGGATGGTTTATAGCTGAATTGTTTAATAGAATGCTGATTCACCCCCCCCTCAGTATTCTGGGTGCTCAACAATTGGTATCAGAGCTTGGTTCCTTTAGAGAATCCTAACAGCTTGAGGAAGATCTTGGAATTTGACATATGGCTGACAAAAAGTGTCCTATTCCTTCGGAAGAAATCTCTGCAATTGAATACACTGGAGATGATTGCACAATTGACAAAGAAGAACTTAATGCTGCTCTTGAAGATCTTGATAGAGTTGAAAATGAGAAAGAAATTCTGAAGGAGAACCTGAAAGAAGCAAATGAATGCATCAAAAAATTAAGAGAGCAAATCAAGAAGTTTAAAGAAAGGCATAGAGAAGTCGGTGATCAGTTGAAGAAAGCAAATGAGGACATTACTGGACTACAATTGCAAGTGGAAGAAAAAAAGAGAATTGAGGATTGTCTGAAAGCTGAAATTTAGTGCAAGATTGATGAATGTACAAAGCTTGAAAAAGAAATGGTAACCCTAAGCTTTGAATTGGAGAAAGCAATAACCCATGAGGGAAAATTCAAAAAGAGTACTACAATGCTTGATGAGTTGATTGCATTTCAAAAACCTTCTAAGGAGAAAGGCGGTTTAGGACTTGAAAAAGGACAAAATTCAAAGACAAATCAGAGATCTAACAAGGTTGACAATCAAAAGCAAACTCAAGGCAATGGTAGATAGATCAAGAATCAAAGAAGCAACACTAGAAGGACTCCTGTCAGACAACCTAATGCTCAAAGGTACTCATCTTTCGATGGCATTTGTTTCTCATGTAATAAATTTGGTCAGAGGACAATAGAATGTAGAAGTAGAATGAATCAGAATGCTGGATTCTTTTTTGGACAATGTTTTGCTTGCAAAAAAATTGGATATAGAGCTGCTAAGTGTAGAAGTTAGATGATGATGAATAGATTCAATACTGGTAGAATGTTTCAGTCCTTCAATGGCTATTGTTATACATGCAATAAATTTGGACATAAGGCTAACCAGTGCAAATCAAGGATAAATTCAAATCAGTATGGTCAAAAAAATGTTGTGTGCTACAATTGCAACAAGACACATTTCAAGATTCTGCAAAAATAAAAATGGGAGGAAATCTAATCCGGAATAGAGGAATAATCTTGTAAAGAAAATTTATCCTACTAAAGTCAAGAAAGAAATGGAGAAGATTTGGAAGAAGGAAGAACCTGAGAACAAGAATGAACCTGACACATTTGTACCTCCATCTGGTGCAGATAATTATTCTAAAAACTAAATCCAATAGTGGGTTTAGGGGGAGCAATTACAGAGAGATCTAACAAACCCCTGATATATGAGGTGTCAAACAGTGACACGAAGATATGTGATGTAAAAAGTCATTCTGAAGATGTTGAAAAAGATTCCAGCTGAAAACATGCGAATTTGAAGTTTTACGGAGCCTTTTAGGGTTTACAGTATATTCATAAGGTGTTTATCAGCTTTTTGGAGATCAAATGCATTAAATGTGAAATTAGGGCAGATTGGTAAAGTATAAAGTGAAATTCTAAGTCAAATTAAATCACTTTTATGCATTTGGAGAAGGCAGAGCGAGTTGGACTGTTAAAGGCGATTCAAAGCATTTGGCATCAAACCCTAGTCTTTGTCGAAGTGTGAAAAAGGTATTTATAGCTATCTATACTTTGTGTGTTTGCATTTGAAGTAATTTGCATTAGCATCTATAAAAGAATTGAGGGAAAAATGGCCACACCAACTGTGGTAGAGACTTCTATAATGTCCCTTCCTTAGACAACTTAGTCTATAGCGAAGGTTGGCCTACTATTAGGGTTCCCGTAGGTCAGCAGAATGGTTAGGGGACCCAACCGAGGGCTGTGGAGTTTAGCTGAGAGCCTTATGAGCTTTTCAGTTTGGAGTTTAGTTGATGAATCCAGGGTTAAAGTGAAAATATTAAGGTTTGCTTTAGTGGAATAGTAAAAGGTGAATAGTAACTGAAAATCATAAGGGGAATAGTGAAAAGTGCCCCATCCTAGCAACTCAAGTTGTTTTTAAAAAGTGGCCTTTTTCTTTGGATGAGGAAAGACCCTTAAGAAAATTATTTTATTGACTTTATTAAAAAAGTCCATGAGAGGTCATAAAGCAATGTGTTGGGCTCCTTTTTGAGCATTCTATTTTCATTTTTACAAAAGCAATTGCAAGTTTGAGCTCTTGGAAGAGGTTTTCAACAACATACATGTAATGTCCCCACCCAGCTAGCCGCTCAGAATGCTTCATTGCCTTTCAACTCCCGAAGGCAATTGATGAAGTCAGGGAGTCATTTATTTAATTATTTAATTATTGCCTAAGTTTCAAAAATTATTCTCTAAAGGTGATATTAAATAATTAATTAAATCATTCTAGGTAAAGTGACTTTATGAAATTTCACAAGAGTGACTTATGGAAATATTTATTTTTAAGAGACTATACAAAAGTCACTTTATTATTTGTTTGAGCCAATAGAGGGAAAAAGGTCATTTTGTCGGGCCTTTTGTTGAAAGATGAAAAAATGAAATGAGAGGGATTGACTTTTGGATACATATTTTTCACGGGGAAGTTATCACAGGTTGAACTTTTATTGGATGGGGAGGTAGAAACCCCTCCAATCATGGTTTAGGAGTGTGAGAGATCACTCCTAGCTGTGAAATCGAATGACTTGGAAGAAGAACAAGCTGTAATCAGATTTCTGCGAGTTTTTGGTTTTGTGGTTTGATTTCACCTGAGGACGGATTTTGGAAGCCGGTTTGTTTCTTTGGTTGCGTTTCTCCATGGAGAAACCCTAGGCGTTTTTGTTGCAGGCCCATTGGCATCATTCCTGAGTCGTTTTAAGAGAAGCTGGGCTGAAGTATTTAAAAACGCGTTTCTGAGTAAGGACGTGATGTGTAGAAGGGAATACATTTCATGCTTGGCTCAAAATATGGGTCGAACTTCCAATTTATAGTAGTAGAAGGTGGCGTGTGAGGGAGATAAGGCTAGGTGCCTCATTCTTCAAGAGATCTATCCACAAAAGGGGGAACACCGTTTGCTGCAAGCATAATCTGGACCACTGTTGAAACGTCTTCTCATTGTTCAGGTGCATCTCATCTTTATAACCAAAAGGTCTGGATACTTCCTTCATGATGTTTTGTAAGATTTTGTAGTCCTAAATGCAAGTTGATACATTAGTAAATGTCTTGGGGTCGAGTATACTCTGTGAACTGATTATTTGTGAGCTGTCAAATAATATAAACCCAGACAAAATTAATATCAGATTTCAGCTGCTATAAAATGATATTTCTGAGTATTTCCAGATGTTGTGAAAGATGAGACAAAGGGGTTTATTAATGTATTTCATCATTGCTTGAGTTGAATGGCAATGTAGTTCATATATTGCTGCAAATGCTAATAGTAATCAGTTGAAGGTTATCAGCAGTGTCAGACGTTGAATATTGTAAATATTTCACAATCTGAGGTCAGATCTTACTTGCTGCCATTAAGAACTGGGTTGAAATTCGTCCTAACCAGCTGTGAATGTCACTTAGAGAACTTCTAACTTGTAGTCTGCAGCATATTTCTGTGAATGCTCAGTTTTATAGATCACCCTGAATGTTATGTTTCAGCTATAAAGATACTCAGACTGTGATCTACTCATTGCTGTGACTAATGGTTATCATTTATGCAATGCTCTATTGAAAATAAGATAACTCAAGACACTTAGTTAAACTATGAAACTCCAACAAAGAAAATAAAAGAAACTTCGTCATATCTGGAAGAGAGCACTTTATAAGCGGTGTTAGGGCATCTTTAACAGCAGCTTTGATAGCATACGAATGAGCTCCCTTCAAATCAAACAAGCAAACATAAACGAAAACCAACAGATACAGTTTGCACACCAAGTGTTCGACATAATTCCAAAGGAGTCAAAACAGAAATTTTAGAGCAAATTTTGCAAGGCTCTTTACAATATAGGTCTTGAGGATGAAATCCTTGGGAGGATAGTGGATTGGACGAAAACCCAGTTCACAGAACAAGGAAATCTACTCTGGGTTTCCATTTGGGCATCATTGGACTTCATTACAGGTTAATCTGCACTTAAAATTGATTGCAGCAGGGAGTTATCAGAAAATAATTGCAGATTTTGATAGTTTATGGAAGCTAAGGCACATGGGTATTTGATTTTATTGCATATTCTTCCACGGCAACAATTTATCTTTGATTTGGTACCTTATTCGTGAAGTTTTGATCAAGGTTGCTTGTTGGGTATTTTGGGAGGTACCTAGGGTTTGGTAAAAGGTTGTTGTTCCTAACTTTTATCATTATTTCCAGCCTATTGGTGATCCTCTACAACACTTATTTCATCATCATACTCAGCCATACCATTTGAAGTTGTAACAGAGAAGTGATTCATGATTTGACTTCAATAATCAAGCTACAATTGGAGCTATACATCCAGGTATGTGTTTATCATTTTGGGTAGTCAAATATTGCATTATATACAAGGTTACCTGAAGTTTCGGAGCCCGAGGGGCCGGCGAGGGGGATGGCGGAGCCGAGTCCCCAAGTTTTCCGATTTTTGAGGCCAAAATTAGAGACGACAGGGGACGGCTATATAAAAATATAGGGAAAATTTAAAAAATATAGGGAAATTTTAAATATTTAATAGATAACATGAATAAGGCATGCATAATACACATTATAGAACATTAACATATAACATTTGTGTTCAACATTATGCCAATACTCAATAGAGTCAATAGTCAATACGCATTCAAAATTAACATACAGTTACACAAATCATGAAACAACTTCCAAGTTATAATTTATAAACTTATATCAAAATGCCCAAAGGCTACGTTGCTGCCATATAGTTTTAAAGTTTTAGTTTGCTATGAAAATCAAAATACAATATCGTATGTCAATAATGAATACAAATTTACAAAATAAACAAAGAGCACTGCTGCCCCTAATCATCTCTCATAACTGCATCAAAATCAGAGTCATCCTCTGAGTCACTGCCACTATAATGCTCCTCCTCAGCCAATGGGACCCCAACCAAGCCCTCAGCTGTCTCCTCCTCATCTATCTGAGCCGCGTCCTCGGGATCAATATCCCACCGTAGAGCTGGAGTCTGTCGATACTCTGGAGTTTGTCGATCCTGAAGCCGAAGAGCACTATGAACGGCCACTAGCTTCTCTGCTCGTCTAGAGGTAAGTCTATTCCTCTTGACAGAGTGGATAAAGCTATATGTGGACCAATTCCTCTCTGCAGCAGAGGAACTAGCAACCTGTGCAAGAAGGCGAGTGGCAAGTATCTTCAACTGTGGTGTATCTCTCCCATGATAGGTCCACCATCCAATAGGGTTCCCTTGAGCTAATATAGCTCTATCCAACCTCGCCTGTGGTTTGCTCAAGTTTGGGCCATTAAGATTAGCAAAGTCTAGAAATTGTGACCGAAGTATTGAAGCTTGCTCGGCTGGATAAATCTTTTCAATGGCCCGTGTGAACCCATCTAAAACCTCAGGATCATCACATGGAGGCACCCTACCATCCCTTGGTGCATACCATTTTGGATTTAGAGCAAAGGCAGCCATATGAAGCGGGGTGTTCATTGTATTCCACCTCCGCGTCACAATGGGCCTAATGTGTTGCTCATATAAATCCAAAGTGGGGTCCTTTGCCAAAATAACTTGCCTGATCTTCCCAAGCATAGTGTCAAATGTTTCATATATCTCTCCAAGACTAGGAGAGTCTGTATTAGCATATCTAATGACATCTACAATGGGCGAGATAAAGGAGCAAATATATCTACAAAATGCAAACAAAAAGTTCAAAATAATTAGTTGACAAGTTATTTGTCATGTTAGAAACTTCAAAAGTTGGAACATTGGACAATAAAATTAAAATATTAAAATCAGAAATTTAATATGAAAATCAGCCCTCTAATATGTCTTACCTCACATTGGCCCACCAATCATCATCGAGGATCTTTTGTTTGATGCTCTTTCCTTGAGTAGAACTTGCATTAGGCCATCTAGTCCACTCAGCATTGACCATCATCAGTTGTAGAGGCTCATGCACCTCAAACATCCTCTCCAATAGGATGAAGTAGGTGGCATATCTACATTCATTAATTCAATGATTCATTAAAAAATAAAAATTTAAAACAAAATCAGATTATGAATACAAATTGAAAGTGAAACAAAATGAAGTAAATGGCATACCTTGTATCAACAAGTTTGAGAAACTCCTTCTTTGAAAATGCCTTGAAGAGAGCAAGTGAGGTGTGGTGGTTGCAAATGAACATCTAAATTTCTCTAGCTTTTGCCACCGTTTTCTTCACCCAATCCATCTTCCCTATGTCTTTCAATGCATTGTTCAATGCATGAACACAACATGGGGTCCAAAATATGTGCCTGTAAGTACCCTCCACCATCAACCCAACCGATTTGCACACACGTGCTAAATCGGTGATCACCTGCACCACATTTGCAGCCCCAACCTCCTCTAAGGCATCTCTCAAAATGGAAAATTGGAAATCAGCATCCTTACGTCTCTTTGAACAATCTACGGCTCTAAGAAAATAAGAACCAGCAGAGCATGTGACTATGACATTGATGAGTGGCCGACGTCTACAATCAGTCCACCCATCCATCACTATAGAGCACTTCGTCCTCATCCATGTTTGCCTCATCTCCTCCATTAACACATTAACTTTGGAGTACTCTTTGTCTAGGAGGGTGGTGTGTAGCTTATGATCTCCAGGGGGTACAAATGAAGGACCAACAGTGACTAAGTCTTTCACCATTTGTTTGAAATAAGAGGAACGGGCCACATGAAATGGAATGGCATGGGAAAAAAAGAATTTGGCAATGGAGGATTCACAGGTTTCTCGTGCTTGGTTTTGAAACATGGACTCAATTGAGGCTCCCTTATCACCACCAATCACCTTCCTCTTTCCTCTTAAGATAACACTACTACCAACCGTGGAAGGACTAGGAGTATGAGTAGGCATAGATGATTGTGAACTTGGGAAAGAAGGAGACCCAGTTTGAACCCCACCATCACACTCCATTTGAATTGTTTGGCACTCTATAAATAGTGCATATGTCAATGCAGGACACGTTCTAACTCCATGGCCCACCTCACCCAAAAAATGAGACCTAACTCTAGTGTAGCTGCCCCTAAACTCCTTTTCACAAACATGGCACAACCAAACCCTACTCCCCCCTGAATTTTTTTGTCTTTCACCCATGGCTGTCACAAATTGAAGGAATGGTTTTTTTTTGTCTATTGGGTGTTTTGCATAGTCCTTCATAGTTTGTTTTTAGAATGCAAGTGTTGACTGAAAATGAAAAAAATAAAAAAAATCAGACTATGAATACTTCATATTTTGCAAAAAAATGAAAAAATAAGAATAGTGAAAGAAAATGCATACCTTTTTGATGGATTTGCACTCCCAACAACACTCTTTCAACCTCCTCTCCTCCTTCAAACAGCTGCTCCTTCTCCTTCAATGGCTGCAATTTTTTTTCTTCTCAAACCCTTGGCTCCCTACACAAACAAAATGAAAATAATGAACTTTTAGAGGCCTCCTTTCATTCATAAGAGAGTAAAACATGGTAGGGCCCACACATGCCACATAGGCAGGGCGTTCTTTTTAAATTTTTTGCTTTTTTTTTTTTGAGTTTGGAAGGCTGCTTGGGGGGCCGGTGCGGCCGTCCCGGGGCGGTCGAGGGATGGCTCAGCGTCCCCACACCCGTCCCGGGACTGCCAACCATCCCACCTGCTTTTGGGATGAAACCATCCCCTGTCCCGGGATGTTTCCGCTGTTTGCAAAGGGCCGGTCCCCAGATCCCCTTGCGATCCCCCTAGTACGGGGCGTCCCGAACCCGGGGCGGGGGATTTTAAGGGGGCCAGCGTCCGGGTAACCCTGATTATATAAGGGTTTTAGACTGTTGTTACAGTCTGATTTAATATATATCAAACCTCTGAAACTTGTAATCAGATCTGATATAGTTGAAAAAAAAAAGGGGGTTCTATTGAGTTGCAATTGTTGTCTTTCACTTATGCAATAGTTCTCTTTCATTTCTATGCTTTCCTCTATGATTTTGCAATGAAAAACAAGCAATGAAACTCAAACAAACAATCAGCAAAACCAAATCAGACCATGCAAGACAACTGTTTGACATTATGGCAAGAGGGCAAAATTGAAAAATTCAGGGTAGAATTGGTAAGGGATCTTTCAACTTCTGAGAGACCTAGACGGAAATTCAAAAGGTTTTCATGGAAGGTTATCGACATTGACCCTGTTAGTGTGTTTTCACAAATTCCAAATCATGTCCTGCCTATTGAGGACACTAGAACCTACATTCATGGAAAATTGGAAGAATTTGACCATCAAGTACTCAAGAATCAATGGCTAAAGGAGTTGACTGGAGATAATTTCTTAGTGAAACCTGAGTATGAAAACCTTGTACGGAAGAAGCTAGATGTGTGGAATTGGTTCTCCATATTTTGCAGTGAAATGGATGTGAAGTTTGTAAGGATAGCCCTAAGTAAAGTGCATGATAAATTTGTATGGACAAATGTGCCTGGACTAATTACTATAGAGGTGATCAAAGCTGTGATTGGACTTTGTGATATCCGACCCGTACCCATGTTAAAGTCTGTGAAAACTGATGTGGTTATGAAGTTAATTGGTGCCACATATGATGGGAGAGCATTGACTACTAAACCTATTTCCAACCTTGCTGTGAGGTATGCGACAATCATGATAGGTCACAAGATCTATTTCATCAATAGAGGAAATTCAATGTCTACAACTGTAATTTATGTTGCACATGACATGGTGGTGAATGGAAAAGACTATGATTTGTCTGAGTTGCTCCGACAACAACTTATGGAGAACTTGACCCAGACCAAGACAAAGAAATATCCATTCAAGTTTGGAATACTGATAGTTTGTTTGCTATTTTACTTTATGAGAGAGCTACTTGGGAAGAAAAACATGATATGGGATATTAGTAGACCGGTAGCACATCAAATCTTTGATTATTTGAGTAACATTGGAGATTTCAAGGCACAGGGTAATACTTTGACTGCATTTTTCATAGTTTTCTAGAATGACATGCATGAAAGAGAGAGAATTCCAAAGAGTCTGGTAGCTAAATATGCAAATGATGTAACTTTCCTGGTGTCCACTAATGAGTGCATTATAGAGGTAGTAGAACCTAGGACTCTATGGATAGAGCCTCTAGGATATGAGATTGATGAATAGATGGCTGAGGGACTCATTGAGATATTGCTAAACAGCCCCAAGGATCCCTCTTAGCCCTGGCATGGTACATATGAAGAGAAGTCAGCTAAAGTGTGTTTGGAGACTTCAGCACCTCAAAGAGCTAAGAGGGTAAATAAGAATGTTGAAGAATATTTTAAATTGCATACACTTTCTAAGGATGATGTTAACAGGTTAAGGGAAGTTGCAGCATAGAAGAGGGCCAAAGCAGTTGAACTGCCCTTTGGACCTAGAAAATCAAGAAGATCATCTTCCACTACTACCTCTGCATTTCCATCAACACTTGGTGCAGCTGCAGCAATGAAAGAAAAGAAGGTAGAACACAGTGCTCCAACAACAGTTAATGTAACTGCTTCCACCAGACCCAACACCCAAGCTTCTAAGAGGAAAATTGTACCTCCTGTTGCACCTTCTGCCCCCTCTGGAAAAAGGATAAATCAAAAGGCAAGCAAAAAAAGGAACCTGAGTGATGCTGTGCAAGAGGAGATTGACCTTGGCTTGTAAGAAGAAAGATAGTTGAAAAGAAATAGAAGAAGCAGTGCCTCCACCAACAATGAAGATATCTCACAATTGGCTGGAACAAAAAATGTTGTGGACTCATCTGATGAAGAAGAGACGGATGAAGAATATAATGCTTTCACAATTCATGTGCATGAGAAGAAGGGTGAAGAAGGCACATAAGAGCCTATAGAGGAAATGCCCAATTCTCCTCCGATAAGAGACCACTCTCCTTTGAAATTGGAGCCTTTAGTAAATAATATGATAGAATTTGAGGATTTGCTAGCTACTGCTAAATTGTTTGATGAGGCTAATGAAGAGGATAAGGAAACAACTGTAAATGCTTTTATTCAATACATGATTATTTTTGATAATAGTATGGAAGATAGAAGGAAGAAGGTGACTGGCAATGTATGGAAAGCTCTAGTACAAAGAAGGCATGAAACAGTAAATATTGATGACAAAATCAAGTTTGATGCCTTGAACGCATATGGATCCTCCTTGTTCGAGGATGATATTGTTACCTTGTTAACAAAATATTCTAAGAGGTTTAGAGTTAAATAGAGAGTCACCATTCTAATGACAAGAGAAAAAGGCAGCGCAGAAAGGTTGAAGCTAGAAACTTTTGCCATAGTGAAAGACATGACAGAGAAAATTGGGATGAGTTCTGTTTCTTCATCTCATATAGCTCAAGTACAGGAGCCTGATAAAGACAAAAGCACTGACACAGAAGTAGTGATCCCCCCCCCCCTCCCCGACCTCCCACTTCCAGTTTACCTATTTTCAAAGAAGTAAGGGATCATTCTATTGAAAAGACATCACATTTGGATAAGGTTGATGATTTACATGCTTCTTCAGAGACATCTGCTCCTTCGAAAGATATAGAGAATTCAACTAGAGAGGATATTGAAAATCAATATAACAATGATATCGGTGACAATCCACAAGAACACCATGAGAATACTAGAAACAATGGTGAAGAAGATAAAAATGATGAAGAAGAAAGCAAAGATGAAAAGAATGATGATAGAAAGGATGATGAGGACAAGGAGAAAGAAAATAAAGACAAACCATCAGGGAAGGAAGAAGAGGAAAAGAAAGAAGAAAATAAGGAAGGAACAGAGGTTGGAAGAAGTGAAGAAGAATTTTCAAAGACCATTGAGCCATCAAAGCCATTTTGAGAATCATCCAGAAGTACTCTTAAGGGTCTTTTGTGAAGGCAAGTTAGGATTTAGCCTGTGCTTCCACCTGAGTTGATTAAGCTCTCATCGCATCCAAGCTATGTGGATCTTAATAAGATCTCACCAGTTCAGAGGATAGAGCTTTGTACTACTTTTCTTGACTCCGGTAAAAAGGAAATTATTGAAACCCATCAGAAAGGGATTGAATTGATAAATGATGCAATCAAGGCTTTGCAGGATACAACTCCTGGTGCTATAATTGATGACTCCTTAGCTCCTATTGAGAACTTAAAGTTTTTAGTTGATTCACTCAAAGAATATACCTCTAGTCTAAAGGAGTATACTAAAAAAGAGGTTGAGTCAAGATTTATGGAGAAAAGGTTATTGGTATTGTAGGATAATTGTGCAACCGCACACAACATGGTGATGCAATGTTTAAAAGAGGTAAAGGAATGTGAAGAGGAAGCTCAAATATTGTATGTGTATTGCATGCGATGGCTGGATGCCACTCGAGGCATTAAAGATCTAATGGACTCAATAGATTCACAGCTTGCAAATACCTCCGGAGCCTACAAAGTTGCAGATGATAGAGATTATGCTTCCTAGACTTATATTTCAGACTTTCAGAACAAGTTTTTCACCTTACAAAGGCAAAAAGAGGACGCAATAAGGCAATTTGGACAACTTGGAGATCTGGTGAAGTCCAAACATATTCCAGTTTCAAGTGCCTTGGCAGATGCAGAGAAACTTGACATGATAAATCTTAATCCATCCACTTCGGAAGAAGGTGAAGAGAGCTTAGTAGAGTTGGAATCATTGCATAAAGATCTTGTCAGAGTGAAGGGGATCTGGGATGATGGAAAACCTGCTTAGGAAGCCATTCTCAAGGAATTAGAAGGCGTTCCCAGTTCTGGTTAACAGTTCTATACATTTTTTTTTGTTATTCCAGTTTCTTTTTTGCAAAATTAATTATTGGTACACCCTTTGTCCTTGATGTCAAAGGGGGAGAAGTTTTGGTCTGGGAGAAATTTTGAGTAGTTTTGGAACCCTAAGGGGGAGAAGTTTTGAAGATTTTTTTGAAGTTTTGATGTATATTTGAAAAGGGGAGCTCGCATAGTTTGAATGAAGATAATTTTGAAGACTCAGTTTTGGCACATGTTGCCATCAATGACAAAGAGGGATATTGTTGGAAGAATGAAGAAGAAACCCTCTGGTGTGTTGTCATTGATGCAGACATTGTTTGGTGACAATTTTGTGTAATCCGGTAAACAGTGCTTGTGTTATCTTGATTCGGTAATTTGGTCCGGAATTGCTTATAGTAGAAGATCGGCCTATGTGGTTTCAATATGTTTTTCGAGACTATTAAATGCATCTATGAACAAGTTTTCAACGATTTTGGTTAAATGGGCTGAAAGATATAAATGACAAAAGTTTGGCATATAGTTTTTTGCTTATAACTGTGCATAGTGGTATGAGTTACTTGGTCTGGATTTCTCAAGTACGTTGATCCAGTCATTACATCTTTGGGAGATGATTTACAGGTGTCAACTCTACATGTATTCCAAATGATGCATGCTGATATAATCATATGGTTGATTGATGTTAGTCTGGTTGGTCTATTTTGTGATCAAGTCTTCTTCTAGCCAACATGA
>VDFB02268202.1:31185-62722 GCA_007258455.2 Sequoia sempervirens | reverse complement strand
TGTAATGTCCCCTTTCTATCATCATGTTCAGGAAATGTCTTGTGGCCAAGAGAAATAATCATATTTGGATGAGATTGCTATTTAAGGGGAAAATAAGAATAATGTTAATGAGAAAAAAAAATCTAATATTTTATTATATTTTATTATTATTTTATTTCCCACTCACAATGCTTAAGTAATTTTATAAAGAAGTCTAGGAGGGGGACAACTTGGGAGTTATAAGGTGACTTAGTGAAATATTTTTTAAAGTGATCTTATGAAGTATTATAAAAGTGACTAAAGTTTATATTTCAGAAAGAAAAGAACTATATTCAAAAGTCATTTTATTATTGAATGGAAAAATACAAAAGGAGAAAACAGAGAATCATTCGACACTTTGAAATGAACATATTTTTTCATCTGCGCAAACCTTCTTGGATGTGGGTTTTTGGAACCCTAGCTTTTGTTTCGGCTGTGAGATATCAGTCCTAGCAGAAATCCTAAGAGCTTATAGGTCACCATTTGTGCAGTCGAGCTTGGGGCCAGTTTGGAGGAGATGAAACAAAGTATTTTTTTTATTTTCATGATTATCCTTTCAGTGAATTTTTGGCTGCTTCACAGGTGCGATTTCAAGGCATTACACATTTTTTGAGGGCATGACTTTAGGAACAAGCCATAGGCATTTCATTTCCAGGTATAGGAGTCAGGAGAAAGGAGTGTTAATGGGAACCTAGGCGAGTAAAGAGCAGAAACGCGTTTTCAGAAGAAGAAATGACTTTATTGGCACCATATGTTGATCGTGGTTACTTCTTGAGGGTTTATAAGGAGGCATTTGGAGTGTCAAAGGCATGGCGCCTCACTGGGTTGAAGAAATGACTGATAAAAGAGGGATTCTAGCTGCTGCAAACGAGTTCTGCATATTTTGAAGGCGTCCTCATCATTCTCGGCTCAGGATCGAACTTCTTCTCCAGGTCTGAGCATTTTCTAGCATTATATCATGTAGATTTGGGACTGTATGTGTATTTTCTCATTTTAGAGAAGGGTCTCTATTGTCAGTCGAATCTGGGTTTGTTACATGTAAAACTGAAAACTATAAACTCAGAAAAAATGTTCTCAAAACTGCTGTTACAGTCATTGTATCATTTCTATACAACTTCCAGCATTTTCTAAGGAGTTTTGTAATTTGCATAAACTCTCTTTCACCATTGGGGTATGAAGGGAAAGAGCATATTGACAGTCCTTAACAGTTTGAGTCTTTTAGTAACCCAAACATGTATTAAGGGATTTAATGGAGTCACTATTCTAATTCTGAAAATGCAATTCTGAGAATGTACTGTCATGACATTCAATGACATTGTTAAATGTCATCACATAAGCTTGCAGTCTTGAATGCATTTTGATTAGTATTACCACACTGCAGTAAGTGATTCCTTAATGTTTGTTAAATGAGTTGATGCAAAAGAAGTGTCCTATTGTAGAAGTCATTTGCTCAAGCTGTCCGGATCAGCAGTCTTTATAATATTACATGTATTCAGTCCCAAGGTAATGGAAAGCATACTGCAATGTAAATGTTCTCCCTATGAATGAAATCATTGAATGTCTGTATTTGGATGTTTGAAAACATATGTATTGAACCAAGAAGGAAGTTATCATATTAAAGACAAAAACCAAATAGAGCAAATTCGGAAACCACAGGACAGGGTCCTCACATACAACCACTTCATCAACAAATTTGCAACCAACTGGAAATTTTATTTTACATTGTTTACAAACAAGAGGATTAGTGCCTTCTTTGATCCAACCCAACTCATATGGCTTGGGGTCTTGATAAGTTAAAAGGCCAGTTTTGTCAGCCAAATCTTGGGAAATCAAGTTAGTTTGTGAACAAGAATCAAATAGTGCATCAACCCTTAACACTCTTACCATGGATTTTGATGTTATATAATGCCTCTTTTACCAACAAATCAACTTTCTTAGTAGCGCAAGTAATCATAGAATTCACTTCAAAAAAGCAATCAATTACTTTAACATCTTTATCATTTTCAATTAAAAGATTAAAATCTTTCTTATCCTTATAACCGTCTTTGTGAGGGTTCTTTTCGAGATATAGCTTCCAACATGAGGATTCTTCGTGACCATATTTACCACAAAGATCACAAAGTACAGATTTCTTCTTAGTGCTTGTGAAATTTTTCTTCTTAGTCTTGGCATTAGTGCCACTTATTCTAAGAGAGGATGGAGGACTATCTACTTCAAGATAATAAGTATGAGAACAAGCCTCATTTATATCTACTTCACGATAATAAGTATGAGAAAAAGCCTCATTTATGTCCACTGGTTTGTTAAGCAATACAGGCCTATGAAGACAGCTATGAATGCCACCTATAGAATCGGTTAAGGCCTCCTCATCTTGCACATCTTTATCTGTAATGTCCCCTTCTTCGACATAGGAGTTCGGATTTGACCCTTAGCCTATTTTATTCCCATAGGCTAATTTTGGGGCTTCAAGAGGGAATATTTAATTAATTGAATTTAAGTTGTCTAACATTCCTATATTTTTTGGACAACTTTGTTCAACACCCAGAATACTGAGAGCAGGGGTGAATCAGTATTCTATTAAACGATTCATCTATAAACCATCCAAACATTAAAGCACATCTAATTGTAATTGAAAGTAAAGACATGAAAGAGATCATAACACCACATAACACATAAACACCAGGATTTTTATGTGGAAAAGCCAAGATGGGAAAAACCATGGTGAGGATTAGCTCACAATATATTATAACCAATTATAAGATATTACAAGGACACACTGCCAAGACACACTGTCCTTAAAAGGCTCATTGCCTAAAATGACTACAAAATGGAGTGTGGCTCACTACCAAAAATGAACTAATGGAATGCACCTTTCATGTACTGAATTCAGTTCCAATTAAGCTTTGAAATACAAAAACCTACAATGGTCTACAGTCGCACAACATTTACTGGAATTCTACCTTGATACAAAACTCATACATATAAGTTTGCACACTATCACACATCACTTGTCGCACATCAGGCATATGTCTTATCTTCAATAAGAAAATGTTTCATATATATATGCTATTGCATCTTCACACATTAATTAGGTCAGCCTAATTAGATATACACATACTTCATTCAAAAATAACTTGTCGGCTTAAAAACTGGAAACAAAGTTCCTTTCGCGCCCAAACCAAAACATGCAAGGCATAATTTAGCTTGACACGGACCTAAAAAGGATCTCTTTAACATTTGCACAACAAATTAAACATCATACCACTTGTTCATGTTGGCTAGAAGAAGACTTGATCACAAAATAGACCAACCAGACTAACATCAATCAACCATATGATTATATCAGCATGCATCATTTGGAATACATGTAGAGTTGACACCTGTAAATCATCTCCCAAAGATGTAATGACTGGATCAACGTACTTGAGAAATCCAGACCAAGTAACTCATACCACTATGCACAGTTATAAGCAAAAAACTATATGCCAAACTTTTGTCATTTATATCTTTCAGCCCATTTAACCAAAATCGTTGAAAACTTGTTCATAGATGCATTTAATAGTCTCGAAAAACATATTGAAACCACATAGGCCGATCTTCTACTATAAGCAATTCCGGACCAAATTACCGAATCAAGATAACACAAGCACTGTTTACCGGATTACACAAAATTGTCACCAAACAATGTCTGCATCAATGACAACACACCAGAGGGTTTCTTCTTCATTCTTCCAACAATATCCCTCTTTGTCATTGATGGCAACATGTGCCAAAACTGAGTCTTCAAAATTATCTTCATTCAAACTATGCGAGCTCCCCTTTTCAAATATACATCAAAACTTCAAAAAAATCTTCAAAACTTCTCCCCCTTAGGGTTCCAAAACTACTCAAAATTTCTCCCAGACCAAAACTTCTCCCCCTTTGACATCAAGGACAAAGGGTGTACCAATAATTAATTTTGCAAAAAAGAAACTGGAATAACAAAAAAAAATGTATAGAACTGTTAACCAGAACTGGGAACGCCTTC
This sequence comes from Sequoia sempervirens, assembly GCA_007258455.2. Classification (NCBI taxonomy): domain Eukaryota; kingdom Viridiplantae; phylum Streptophyta; class Pinopsida; order Cupressales; family Cupressaceae; genus Sequoia; species Sequoia sempervirens. Next base: position 58,677 of record VDFB02268202.1, on the reverse strand, counting down.
TAATTCCTTGAGAATGGCTTCCTAAGCAGGTTTTCCATCATCCCAGATCCCCTTCACTCTGACAAGATCTTTATGCAATGATTCCAACTCTACTAAGCTCTCTTCACCTTCTTCCGAAGTGGATGGATTAAGATTTATCATGTCAAGTTTCTCTGCATCTGCCAAGGCACTTGAAACTGGAATATGTTTGGACTTCACCAGATCTCCAAGTTGTCCAAATTGCCTTATTGCGTCCTCTTTTTGCCTTTGTAAGGTGAAAAACTTGTTCTGAAAGTCTGAAATATAAGTCTAGGAAGCATAATCTCTATCATCTGCAACTTTGTAGGCTCCGGAGGTATTTGCAAGCTGTGAATCTATTGAGTCCATTAGATCTTTAATGCCTCGAGTGGCATCCAGCCATCGCATGCAATACACATACAATATTTGAGCTTCCTCTTCACATTCCTTTACCTCTTTTAAACATTGCATCACCATGTTGTGTGCGGTTGCACAATTATCCTACAATACCAATAACCTTTTCTCCATAAATCTTGACTCAACCTCTTTTTTAGTATACTCCTTTAGACTAGAGGTATATTCTTTGAGTGAATCAACTAAAAACTTTAAGTTCTCAATAGGAGCTAAGGAGTCATCAATTATAGCACCAGGAGTTGTATCCTGCAAAGCCTTGATTGCATCATTTATCAATTCAATCCCTTTCTGATGGGTTTCAATAATTTCCTTTTTACCGGAGTCAAGAAAAGTAGTACAAAGCTCTATCCTCTGAACTGGTGAGATCTTATTAAGATCCACATAGCTTGGATGCGATGAGAGCTTAATCAACTCAGGTGGAAGCACAGGCTAAATCCTAACTTGCCTTCACAAAAGACCCTTAAGAGTACTTCTGGATGATTCTCAAAATGGCTTTGATGGCTCAATGGTCTTTGAAAATTCTTCTTCACTTCTTCCAACCTCTGTTCCTTCCTTATTTTCTTCTTTCTTTTCCTCTTCTTCCTTCCCTGATGGTTTGTCTTTATTTTCTTTCTCCTTGTCCTCATCATCCTTTCTATCATCATTCTTTTCATCTTTGCTTTCTTCTTCATCATTTTTATCTTCTTCACCATTGTTTCTAGTATTCTCATGGTGTTCTTGTGGATTGTCACCGATATCATTGTTATATTGATTTTCAATATCCTCTCTAGTTGAATTCTCTATATCTTTCGAAGGAGCAGATGTCTCTGAAGAAGCATGTAAATCATCAACCTTATCCAAATGTGATGTCTTTTCAATAGAATGATCCCTTACTTCTTTGAAAATAGGTAAACTGGAAGTGGGAGGTCGGGGAGGGGGGGGGGGATCACTACTTCTGTGTCAGTGCTTTTGTCTTTATCAGGCTCCTGTACTTGAGCTATATGAGATGAAGAAACAGAACTCATCCCAATTTTCTCTGTCATGTCTTTCACTATGGCAAAAGTTTCTAGCTTCAACCTTTCTGCGCTGCCTTTTTCTCTTGTCATTAGAATGGTGACTCTCTATTTAACTCTAAACCTCTTAGAATATTTTGTTAACAAGGTAACAATATCATCCTCGAACAAGGAGGATCCATATGCGTTCAAGGCATCAAACTTGATTTTGTCATCAAGATAACACAAACATTGTTTACCGGATTAGACAAAATTGTCACCAAACGATGTTGGCATCAATGACAACACAACGGAGGGTTTCTTCTTCATTCTTCCAACAAACTTAGTTTAATTAATTATTCTATTTAAAAGATGTCCTAGTGTGTTAAAGTGACTCTTCAAGGGCCAAAGCTAATTAAAATTAAAAAAATAAAAATAAATTAAAAGGCCATTGTATGTATTTTAAAAAATAAAGTTCTTGAAAGTTCATAGGAAAAATATAAAAGGAAGTGCAAAAAAGGGAATTAGACATCTTGGACATTTTTATTTCTCTCATTGCAAAATTTGGACTGCGAGTTCAACTTCAAACCCTAGGATGAAACCCTCCCAGTATTTGGCTTCGAAGATGAAAGATTTCTTCCTAGTCAAATTCACAATGGATTCATGCAGGATTCACAGTTGTGCTTAAACGGGGAAAACAAGGATTTTATTTATGACTGCTGACTTCAAATTCCTAGGTACAAATTTACTGAGAGTTGCCAGCAAATAATAAAATAGAGAATCAGTGTGTGTTTGCAAAAGAAGAAAAATCAGATATTATTGTGCAATGTGTGTGAATCAAGAAGGAACTAATTTTAAGGTGTTGTGTGTGCTGTGGAAAAAATAAATTTAAAACATTATATTTGTTTTGCTAAGATTGACCCAGCCGCCCCATCAAGGAGCCATACCATTCTAAAGTCTAAGAGAAAGGTTCGAATCATTAAATTGAAGGCTTTCAAAGCCTTTGGAAGTTCCTTCGCTGCCTTTGGTGCACCCTCTAAGCTAGTGCAGCACTTCAAATAGGAGCCAACACCCTCTTCATAGCTGTTGTACCATTTGGAAAGTGTCATAATTTTCAACGGAACTGCCGTACCTCTCTTAGGGAATATTTAAAGTTTATATGGTTGCTGTTTGAAATATTTGGAAGCTCTCAAAAGGTCAGCAAATAATATTTATGCATTTTTTGTGATATCATGAGCAATATTTAATATTTTTGTATTCTCCAATTTGCAACAGCAGCTCTTATATTTACCAATCAATATTTGATATGTGCATTTTCTAGCATTTAATTGAAGCAAGAACATTATTAGCATATATATGTGAGAAAATTAGTTCTGTAGTGATAGTTTATGCCACTGTGTCAAAATATTACTCATGCAAAATTGTTTGACGAAATGCTTGTCTAGCCAAACTGTGGAAAATTGCAAAATTTTGGTATAATATTTTTGGGCAGTCTATCACATTATCCATTGGAACAGCCCTTATTCAAGATTCACTAGTGTACTCTTGTACACTTTATCCATCTTTCTATTTTAGAAATCGGCATTTAGTATATTATATCTCTTTATGACAAATAGGATAAATTTGTTTCTTAATCAATTGTTTAAATTGATCCCATAAACTAATCAAATCTTGCTTTCTTCATGAATTAGAATACAAATGACTCTCAAACCAAGTTAAAGCATGCTTTGCTAATCTCAACCTCACAAAGAAAATACTTTGATTTAAGGTAAGAGAATGCATGCTAAAGTATACCTCCAACTGTGCCAAACAATTAACAATCTTTTTCCATATTTACATCTCCTTTGAATGGAAAAATCACAATCCTAGCCTCAACTTTGAATAATGTTTTGTTTGATAGACTCTTTTTACCCTTTGGAGTCACCTATTCTTCATTGGAGTTTTCCTTGCCATTGTCCAATCTTTCCATGAGGATCTCTCCATTAGCCCTTCATGGTCTCAATTCGTCATGTCCCCTTTCCAAGCGTGAGTCAAAAGGAGACCCTCAGACTATTATTTAATTTCCCATAGGCTAATGGGGTGATGTATGTAGTTAGCATACAATGACTTTATTATGTTTTGTTAATATGTTTGTATCCAACTATTGTCGATTTTCAGGTAATTATAGAAGTCGGTTGATAGTAAGTTGTGTTCTCGTGGCAACCATCAAGTCCTTTAAATGGCCTTAGCATCGTCAAGGAAAGTAATATGATCTTTGACTAACCATCTTTGGTCTACTTCTATAATAACCTCATGTGCAAATAAAGGTATACTTTCACTCCTTTGTTTGGTATGTATTGTTTTTCTACTATTGATTCAAGTATTAATTTTCTCAAATAGAGATTCATACCCTTAGACACCAATAAAAGCAAGAGACCACAATGTGGTAAAGATCAAGCAATCAAATGGTCCTTATGAATCATAGAACAAAGAGAAACAAAGAGATGACTAAAAGAAAAAAGTGAAGAAACCCTAGTCATAAAAATCCAAAGTCAAAGCCCATTCTAAGAACAGGGTCAAAGTCTAAGTCAAAGCCATAGCCAAGAAAACCATAACATTCCCACTACAAGGAAATGTATGAAGAAAGAGTCGAAAGAGATAGCAAGGCACTTACCACTACTCAAGCACGGGTCGATCTTCCGAACCCGGTGGTTCTCTGAAACAAACCCTGATGTGTTTTGTGTTGTTTTTGCAATGTTTTCAATTTTTTTGTGTTTTTGAGGTTTTCACAGGCAAAAGTAAAATTTGCGATTTTTCTAGAATTGCTTGATAAATTCATAAAAAATACATAAATGCATTAAATGTTTCAAAACTTGCTCAAGAATCAAGGCGCATCATTATATTCAATTCCCAGAGCATTTACAACGCCAAAACTGAAGGTAGGAAGCAATACATGAAATTTTTAAATAAAAACCTGGTATTTTAATGGCGGCTGCTGTAGCTGGTGATGGTACGGCCAGAAAATAATAAGAAACTCCTCCAGCTCGAATCTCAATGCAAATAACACAGAATACCAAGCGCCCCAATGTGAAATCACCAAATAACAGAGGATGAAGGCGTTTCCTCAGAAGATTGACAAGTACGGCCTGAAAGTACAGATGTACGGCCTGCAGGTACAGTACGGCCAGTCTGCAGCAATAAATGCAAGTACGGTTTCTTGAAATTCGTGCCTGAACTCAGATGAATGGAAATGAATGAAGTCGCCTCTGATGGAAGATGAATAATCTCTGCTGAATACTGATGAATCTCTGTCTGATTAAATGATTAAGCTCAATCTGTGACTTCTGGATGAAATCACCAAGTGCAATCTTCAGCTGGTATCTCACAGCCTCAGTATGCCTGATCTCTGAAGAGGTTACGTTCTCCAGAAACGATGTTTGCCAGAAACCCTAGGGTTTGCAAACTCCAATGCTCAGATGCTCAGAAGACAAAATTGAATAATAAACAAGATAGTTCGATTTTGCCTGTGAAGAGTAATATATTCTCTCTTGAAAAGTTCGACCTAATTCTTCATTAAAATAATCATTTAAATAAATGATTTAATTTTCACTTTTGAACTTAGGAAAAATGATTAAATAATTGGCGTCCACTTTTAATGAGCATTAAATACTCATTAAGTCACATTATAATAATATATTATAAAGTATAATTAAATACTTTATAATTGAGCCAATTAATTAAATATTTTAATATTTCAATAAAGTGACTTTATAATAAAGTCAAATTATTAAATATTTAATAACCCATTAATTACTCCTTATTTCTCCGTCAAATCAACCATCTGCTGAACTGGGTCGAATCTGAGCTGATAAAGTGCACCGGTGCCCTGCCGAAATAGCAGCTTCCTGACCTAACTTTCTAAAAATAGAAAGTTCTCTGAAAAGACTCTCTGGAAGATTCTGCGAAGGCCCAAACCTGACACACTGCAAACGAGCTAACCAACAACACTGAGCAACTGCCAAAATGGATCCTCCTGAACACTCCTGTCAGCCTACGAGGATCAAATGATAGGCTAACCTCGTCACTGGCAGGGATGGGGACATGACACTCTCCAACCAAGTGGAAAAGTCAACACAACCATCTTCAGAAGAGGAAGAATGGGAGATAGAATCTAAAGACTCATTATCAAAAGCCTACAAGTGTAAATTTCAAGGAATCAACAAATTATTGATGCTAATGAATTAGTGACTAAAGGAGTTGAGCCAAAAACTCCTAGGCTAAAGGTGTACAAAAGAGAACCTGAAGGCAATTGAAATGTGTGGAATGTTAAAGCAGAAATAGTTGAGGATTCTCACGTGACTGAGAGTGTGAGAGAGGCACTAAAGTGTTAAAATCAAAACTCTCTGGTAAGTAGGTTCCAAGCATTGAAGTATCAAAAGAAAAATATGGTGACACCACCATCATGTCCTAGCATTGAGAGGTAGAAACTACCCAAATTCATTGGCAACAAGTTCGAAGACCCTATATAGAATTGCAAGATGTGAAAAAATATAGGTAAGGAATGGCCAAGATGACAAACCGCTCTAGCTTTGGTCCTTCCCAACCACCCTGAGGGGCATAGCAATCGACTGATCCATAGAAACTGAACCGGCTTCCAAAAATTCATGGAAAAGATTGAAGAGAGCTTCCAAAAAGGAGTTCAAGCTATCACAAGATGACAATTAATCATAGCCAAAATATACAATATGAAGTAAGGAAAACACGAGAATGTCAAAGCCTATAACCGTAGGCTCAAGGAACTCCTAGTAAAACTAGAAAAGGAACCAAGCGATGGCCTCAAGAAGAGATGGTTCATCGAAGGTCTCGATAGTACCACCCTCTTCCCATGCAAACACCTACAATTGGGCAATGGACATAGGAAGATGAAAGTTCATATGATAGCAATTAGAATGAATCTAGTACCGTGCAAGCCTTGAGAAGAGATATAATATGGATGATGAAGGAACAAAAGGCAGAAAAAGAGACCAATAAAAAAAGCAAAGAACTTTGGTGCACAGAATGTAAAGGTGAAGGTCACATGAAAAATAATTGTCCTAGAAAAATGTTTTGTAATATTTGTAAGGTTATGGGTCATTCAATCAAAGAACGCCCATACAATAAAGTAGGAGCATGCAAGTGCTCTTCACACAAGGAGAGCAATCCACTCCCAACACCCAACTAAAGCTGCAAAAAAATAATAATGCATCTCCAGGCGACTACCAAAATCAAAGAGGTGGATGTTGGAGTCAGATATAGTACAACTCTAAGGGTCATCCATTGCACAATGTCGGCAATATAAAGAATGGGAACACTTTGCAAGAGACCACTAAAGAAACTAGAACACAACGGGATTACTATGCAAATAGAGTGGACTTGCAGACCAAGAATATGCTAGTTATCCGAAGCAAAAGGCCATTATCAACATGATTGATGTGGAAAGACATAACAAAGTATTGGCCATTACCCAAGCCCAAGCAAAAGGGGTGCACCTGAACCCATGTATAGTTAAAAGAAAGACTTCATGAAGCAAGATCCGAAGTGGAAATGTTATGGCTAACAAACAACCCCACTCAAATGCAAATGAAAGTACGGTAACAAATCAATTACAATCCAATAAAAAAATTGCAAGGCAAGTACTTCAAACTACTATACCAATTAAAGTAGTGGATTTATTACAAAGTATTCCTGAACTTTGAAATTCTTTTGTATCAAGTAAGAATGAGACGATACATGCTACAACCTAATTGGAATCTAGAGAAAATGAAGACCCAATAACCAAACCTCCATTGTCAAGAGACAAAGCAATCAATCCTACGTTATCGACGGCTAAGATAGCAAAGAAACTAGCAGTGGTGCAAAGGGAGATCCTTGGAAGGACTCTAACGAATAAAATTGTTGACAGTGGATCTAGTGTGAGCCTACTTTTTGGAAGATACTTGAGAAGTCTAACAAGCTGACCATTTGGCCCCCCAACTTTTCAACTAGTGGGTGCAAACCAACAAGGAATCGAGGTGCATGGAGTCTTAATGGCCCAAAAGGTAATCATTACAACTCAAACATTTTATTAAACTTTGTGCTCATCTCATTACGAAAAGAAAAGTGTGATGCATTTTTGGGGTCAAGATTTGGCGCAAACAAACCAAACTAACAACTAGAAAAACACACACCTTTCAAACAAAACAAGGAGTACATAACTGATTTGAAGAACCAACCAATAAGTGAGGAAGCAACTTCCTCAAATTCATTAGATTTAGACCTTGAAGAATGGACAAAGAAGCAAGATCAAGGTCTAATGGAGTCAAATGACAAAGGGATTCTACAATTGAATCTTGTTGAAAGGATGAAACAAATTCTCTCCATAACCTATTTCACTAGCAAATGGAGGACTATGAAGTATTTCCATCGAACTGTAATTTTATTAAAGCCATGAAGATCAATGAAGAGGAGCTAATGAAAATTTGTTCAAAATCGTTCATGTGTGTCAAACACAATACAAGATTCACAAAAGTCAACAATTTTGGTTCCAACAGAGACACTTGACTTCATTAAAGATTTCAAAATTAATGAAGAGGATACTTCACAAGAAGATTACTGAAAAGGGAAAATACTATACAACTATAAGGTAATGATGGAAAAGTGCCATACCATGGGTTAGACAAAATAAAAAAGAAAAATATTGAAGTTGAAGAAATGAGACAAGAAAAATTGAAAAGCTATAAAGACTCCATCATATAGAAGTTTAGAAAGCAACATCAAACAACATTATCCTTGACCATACGACCACTTTATTCTTTGACCGTACAACATCCAAGAGAAAACCATATTAAAATAATGAGTTTGTTTTGATCCAATTACATTGAATCTTTTATTTGAGATTAAACATAATAGACTATGATTTGATATAGTATCAATTAAATTTGATTTCCAGTTTCAGTTCGAATGTAATTTCATAATGTTGATTTTTTTGAATTTTCAAACAAAGAGATGGCTTTCTATTTGATTGAAGTTTGATGTTCTTGTTAATTGGATGATCTATGAAGACACAATTATAAAGGAATATTGCTAACATTAAGAAATTTAATGCTAAGCACACAACAAAATCACATTGAACCATAATTAGCCATCCTTACAGTAAACCCCAACAAACATTTATTTACCTGATAGGAAATTGTTTGTATTGTTGGTGTAGGTTTTTTATTTTCCTTATGTTAAGGGAAATTTGTATTTTTCCTACACATTATTAAGCTTGCTTAGGTTAATTAGACGTGGTTATTATCAAAGCACATGGTATAATCCATCAATTACACGTGTCACTCTCAGCCACTTTTGGATGGTTGAGTCACACCTTTTTTAAATTTATTAGCCACCTCCCATAACCATTTGTTTGTCTTTGTCTAAGTAGGTGCAACCATGTAATTTGGCATTAACCATGTAGGTAAAACTCCCACCTATTATAGGTAGATAGAGTTATTACTCTTAGATGTATATGCCTCTATTTTTCTATATATATAGCACCCACTTCTCTTATTTGTTAGCCAAAAAGACAAATGTGAGCATTGCCTAGGTTCTATTGTATTGTGTCTCTTGAATTCTCTCCTTTTAAGAAATTCTCTCAATTCCACTATTTTGATCTTTGATCATCTATCAACTAGAGTGCATGTGATCTACAACTGACAATAGATTCTAATTCATATTCTCATTTCTCGTAGAATCTAACAATCATTAGGAAGTTTTCTATGCTCTCAACATAATTCACATTACTCTTACACCCTAAGTTTGTTACTAAATCATTACTTTGATTATAGTATTTTGTTTCTTCCTAGGTTTGGGGATCACATTGTTAGATTGTTCAAATCTAAGCAAATTAAGCCTATCTTAGGTCATCCACTACCTTGATAGCCTTGTACATTGAGTTAAATTGTATATCCACCACTATACTTTTGGTGATTCTTGATTTAGCACAAGAAGCATTTCTCAAAAATATAAAAAAAATGATTTCAAATCACTAAATGAAATAATTTCTAAGAAGCAAGGTCTTCATTTTCATTAAAATATTAAGTATAAACATGTAAATTTCATTAGAAAGACACAAGATGAAACAAATACCTACTAAACCATTTATGTCCATGGGAGATGGTTTCTTGTGAACTAAAATATGAGTTGACTTAAGACTAACATTAAACTCCTAGTTGAATCCCAAAAAATCATATTGTATAATTTGACAAACTATAGAAACACCACATGTACCTAGAAAAATGAGGCTATCATAGAAAATGTTTACTCCTAATCCATGCAAGACCTATATTCACCTGAACATATGTGTTTGCCGCAGGAACTAGACTGGCATTCTTTGAGCCAACAAAAGCTGAAAAATTCAATAATGAATAAATGTATTAGAAAGCAAACAAAAAATTTACCAAATATCCCAAACATGTGATGTTAATTAAGAAGGTTTACTGATTGCAAAGAAAGCAAAATTAAAAATATTTATTTTGCAGGGGGGTTATAATTCACTTTTAGCCATACCATGAACCATTAGAGTGCCAAATGCCTTTGTAAGGAGAAGCATCCCAATCCCACATGCTAATGCTACAAAAGACATCCTTGACAATTGTTGTTGTGTTTCAACTTTATCCTGCAACCATGGTTCCCTTCAGCAACGAAAAGAACCAAAAAATCCAACAACAATACTATTATATTAACATATGTCATCCTACCAAGAACAAAATATGTTGTTAGATTTAGCAAGTTCATAATTGTATTACCTAGTTATTTAGAAAAAAATTCCTTGCATTTTAAAATTCATATTTGCCTATTTAGAGCAACATAAATATTGGTGTGTACATAGAAATACATACAATTTTTGGGACAACTATAAATATTGCAAAATATTTGCTTTTCAGATACCTCAAGTTTTACTCCAATAGGATGAAGGAAACAATTTGAATTTAGGTGCTTCAAACTTCAATGCATTAAAAAAAACATATGCATTAAAGTTGAAAAATTTTATAGGGTTAATGTAACCTATTATGAGGGAAATCAATTAAAAATCTTAGTCTCAATAAATCTACATTATGCAACCCTCAAAACTGACTCTTTTGATTGTATATAATAATATATGGCCCTTCTAATTGTTTTTCTCTAACCAACAAAACATACGCCATTCCATACCTGTACGTGTTACTAAGTGATATATGTGTTGGAACTTGATTTAACAGTGCCAAAATTTGCTTGAGTCCCAATTCTTTTATGTGCTTAGGCCTCATTTTTCCCATCACATATAACTGATATGAGAAATCTTTGTATGGGTCTCCATTTGTTAATTTTTCCTAAGTGTTGTCCTTTGTTATCCCCCCATGTGCCTCCTCATGTGTTAGAAGTTGCAGGGATCCTAAAAAGTTCAAAATATTGAGGTTTTATATTCAAATTTCTAAAGGACTGTGCTTGTGTCAAAGTTTCAGAGTTTCCCTTCTTGGAATGCCTTTTTGCTCAACTCCATTGTTTCCTTTATTTCTATAGGGATATTGGACTTTCCCATCTTGACATACCTTTCATCTCAACATACCTTTCTGTAATGTCCCCTTCCTAGACAGTCTGAGTAGTCAAGGGCTTAGCCTATCATCTTGACCCTCGTAGGCTGACAATTTTGGATAGGGGGTCCACAAACACAGTAACTTGGCTATTTTTGAAGGCATTGCTTCTCTTCTTCACTCAATGGATCAAGATTTGGCCTTTGCAGAGGTTATTGTGTTAGTTTCGGCAAACTTACTATTTTTAGTAAGTCATCTCTCAGAAATTGTTATTTTTAGCAAGGCACCTGGTCACATGGCGATTGGCAGTTTTGACCTCCAGTTAAGACGGCTTGTCAAAAAAAATGAGTATTCAAAGAGATATTAATATTTTAATGGTCATTAATGATGATTAATTATTAAAGTCAAATTATAAAGTTATAAAATAACTTTATAACAAAGTGGGGCCATTTGAGGGTCATGAGTAATTAATACTCGTTAAAAGTGACGCCAATAATTAATGCCAATTTCCTAAGTCAAGGAGCTAATAATAAAATAACATTTAAAATGTTATTTAAATTGCTTTATGGGGGTCGAACTTTCAAGAGGAGTATATTAAGAAGCCTTGAGACAAATCGAACTCATGTTGATGATTATTCTAATTTGTCTTTCTCTCCGAGAACATTATTTTTGCAAAACCAAGGGTTTTGGGTTTCAACTATTTACAAGCTTTGGAGAGCGTTACCTCTTCAAAGTCAAGCTTTAGGATGAAAGATCAGCTAAAGATTGCTCATAGAGTTGGCTTCATCAAGTGAATTGGTGCATATTGTGAAGATTTGCTTTGGGGTTTACATCAATTTTCATCAAAGAAGGGTATATTTTGATTTGGTTGCTTAAATCATTCATCGCATCGAGTCTGAGGCATCTGAACGCATTTATTGCTGCTTGAGGCCATACTTGCATTCCCATCTTTGGCGTGTTCTTCAAGGGTCAAAAGCGCCTTGAGTTTGGGACTCATTGCTGCCTTTTGGACGCCACTCAGCATAGGTGTTTGGCATCAATTTCGAGTGGAGAAAATGAGATTTGAAGGAGGTTGTACATTTCAAGGGTTTCCAGCTTGCTGATATAATTTCAGTTTTTAAGAAAATCAACAGGAGCATTTCAATATGCCATATTGTTAAATCAGTTGTGTATAATCTCTATTATCAATAAAATAAATTTGCAGCTGTTAAATACTTAGTTTGCTTTTGTATTTGCATTTTTCATTGTAAATTTCTTGCCTGCAACTTCATATAAAAAAAAAACCATATACTTGCAAAACCACAAAAAAATACAAGATCATCAAAACAAAGAAAACAATCTGCATTCTTCAGCATTAGTTTGGGGTTGAGAGACACCGGTCTCTTACAGTGGTATCGAGCCCGATTATCCTACCATCCTGTGCATGTCAAATGTTATTTCATGAGTAGAGACATCATATTTTATACCAAGGGTAGAGGAACAGGGAGAGGTGATTGGACAGGCCCACAGATTTCGAAAGGTGATACAGCTTCAGGGATTCTGGGTATTCACAGGTCTAGTTCAGGTGGTAGTGAGGGCAGTGTCCCAGCACTTATGGCAGATAGAGAGACTCCCAGGGAGACACCTAGAGATTCAGGAAAGGAACATGCTACAGGAGAGAGTCCAGAGACGGAGTTCAGAAGAAGACATGACAACATGATGGATATGATGTCTCAACTGATGGCCACGATGAGGCAATATGTTCCACCACAGCAACATGTCTTTTAGATAGGACAATCCAGTCGAACTGCCAAAGTAGATCAGCCACAGGTGTTAGTTCAGCGATAGTCATCTTTCAACATTCCTAAGTAGAGGCCTTGACAGCCTATTTTTATTACCAGAGAGGTCCCTCTAGTTTAGCAGGCAGAGCAACAGGTCTCTCAGCCAGAGCTTCAGACACCACAAGGTATGTCAGTGGCAGACGTGACCAGACACTTTGCTAAGTATTCAACATTGGCTCTTGAGATCAGGCAAGCCTTGTCTTTTCATGAGTTTATGGATGTACATAGGCCCAGAGGTGTTGGTAGATTTGAGCGCAGAGCTCCCCAGCAGCAACCACCACCACCACAGGTGAATAGAGACCTCCAATATGCAATTAGTAAAATCACCTTGCCGTACTTCGATGGTTTAGATAAGAGTTCAGCGAGGTCTTGGGTTCAGAAATTAGACAATTATCTATCTTAGAGACCAATGCAAGAGGACGAGGCAATTAAGTTTGCCACATTGCACCTTGATGGTTTGGCACATGACTGGTGGTATCACGGCATGTATACACTTGGCCATCACATGGTTACCACCTATTAGGAGTTCACACATAGGCTCATTGAGTGTTTTGATAAAAAAGATCCAGAACTCTATTTCAGAGAGCTAGCGCAGCTCAAGCAATCAAGCAGTCTGGATACGTATATCAGTGAATTCCAAAGATCTCAATTATGGTGACAGGCATATCCGAGAGGAGACTTGTCATTTTGTTAATTGAAGGGTTGTATGAGCCTATGAGAGGTTGGGTCAAAGCATTTGATCCCCCTACTCTACAGAAGGCTGTACGGAAGGCACGTAGTATGGAACTTGCAGCACCTCGCAGCAAGTTTTCTTCCAGTTCATCATCATTCTCGAGGCCTAACAAATCATTTGAGAAAAAGAAAGACAAATCTGATTCAAAGAAGAAGAGTGCACCACCTTTTGATCATAAAACTTTGAATGATTTGCGCAAAGAAACAGTTATGTTTTTGGTTTAAGGCCCAATATGATGAAAAACATGGGTGTCCTCTTCGTCCTAAACTAAAAAGTAAGCAAATGGAATGGTTTTATGAGGGTGAAGAGCAATCTAATTCGTCAAACCAGCAAGCTAATTCAGAGCATTCAGAAGATGAGAAATCCAAAAATGAAGATGGAAGTGATGGAGAAAGGAAACTACAAGAGGCACATCTGACTAGTCTTCACAGAGATGGTTCTTTTAGGCTACACGGGCTCATAGCTGGTCAAAAGGTCATAACTTTACTCGACACAGGTGCTACGCATAATTTTATAGATGCACGTTTGGTTGAGAGGCGGGGCATACCAACAGAGGAGTTTGAGGGCATAGGGGTTAAGGTAGCTGATGGGTACACCCTCAAATGTGAAAAAAATATTAGACCTCCCTATGCGGCCCAATAATTATGAATTTAAGGCAGATTTTTATGTAGTAAATATGGGAGATACTGATGTAGTACTTGGCATGGCATGGCTTCATGATTTGGGTGAGTTCACACTTAATCTTCGTGACATGGAGATGAAGTTCAAAGTCAATGGGAAACCACATGTGATAAAAGCTATCAGGGAAAGCAACTTGAGAGTTGTATCTTTCAGACGAATGGAGAGGCTCATTCGTCATGATATGGTAGATTGGGCTGCTGAATGTATGTTGTTGCTAGCCCAAAAGGAGCAGCAAAAGCATGAATACCATCCTGATATTCAGAAACTAAGAATTAAACACTCTAAAGTCTTTAGCGATATCCCACCAGGTAGGCCTCCAGACAGGGGCATTGAGCATATTATCAAGCTGGAGGAGGACGCAAAGCCCGTTATGATCACTCCCTATAGGCACCCAAAGCGGCTTAAAGATGAAATAGAGAAGACAATTAATGAGCTGCCAGCTATGGGGCATATCAGGCCAAGCAAGTCACCTTTTGCTTCATCTGTGGTATTGGTAAAGAAAAAGGATGGATCACTCAGAATGTGTATAAATTACCGCCAGCTAAACAAGAGAACAATCAAACATAGGTACCTTGTATCCCACATAGATGAGTTGATTGATGAGTTGCACGAAGCATGCTACTTCACTAAATTTGATTTGAAGTCTGGGTACCATCAAATTCGGATGAGGGAGCAAGATATAGAAAAGACTGGTTTCAAATGCCATTGTGGTCATTTTGAGTTCTTGGTTATGCCGTTTGGTTTGACCAATGCTCCTGCTATCTTTCAGGCCACAATGAACAAGGTTTACAATTCTCAGCTGCAGAGATATGTTTTGGTTTTCTTCAATGATATCCTGGTGTTCAGCAAAACATGGGATAAGCATTTGACTCATCTAGATACAGTCTTAACCATTCTTGATAGGGAGTCCTTGTACACCAAGGAGTCCAAGTGTGTGTTGGGCATGACTGAGTTATTGTATCTTGGCCACATCATCAGTGCGGAGGGAGTTCGGATGGACCCTGAAAAAGGTTCTAGCTATACTTGAGTGGCCTATACCGGAGAACCTTACCCAGCTCAAAGGATTCATTGAATTATGTGCTTTCTACAGGCGTTTTGTCAATGGGTGCTCTCGGCACGCAGCACCCCTTACTGATCTAAAAAAAAGGGGGCATTTGTTTGGTCACCATAGGCCCAGGAGTGTTTTGATAGGTTTAAAGTGATTATGACTTCGTGTCCAATCTTAGCATTGCCAAACTTTACAAAGCCTTTTGAGCTTTATTGTGATGCCACAGGTGAAGGCATTGGCGCAGTGCTTATGCAGGAGCGACACCCTATTGCTTTCGAGAGTAGGAAGCTTAGGGGACCTAAGAGGGGTTACAGCATCTACAACAAGGAGATGTTAGCCATCATGCACGCGTTGGCTAAGTTCAGGCAATATTTGGTGGGCAGCAAATTCAGTGTGCGCACTGACCATAATAGCCTAAAACATTTCCTTGGACAACGAGACTTAAATGAACAACAGCAAAAGTGGGTCAGCAAACTGCAATCTTATGATTTTGATATCTCCTTTGTTAAGGGGAAACAGAATGTTGTAGCTGATCCCTTGTCTCGCCGACCCCAGTTGAATTCTATGGCACAGATTTCAGAGGACTGGCGGCACAGGATTATTGTTGAGTATGCCAAGAACCAATGGGCTTCTGGCATAGTGGATGGGACAGAGCAGGATAGCAGATATTCCATTGTGAATGACTAGATCATTTACAGGGGAAGGATTTTCTTGATTCCAGAGTCAGAGATGAAGAACATAGTTCTGAGAGCCTTTCATGATCTTCCTATGGCGGGCCACCTCGGATGTTTCAAAACATATAAACAGGTTCGGGAACAGTTTTCTTGGAAAGGGCTTAAGACAAACGTTCTTCAATATGTTAGAGAGTGCCCTGTTTGTCAACAGAACAAATAGGAACACACCTATCCTGCCGGTTTGCTTCAACCACTTCCGATTCCTGACAGGAAGTGGGAATGTTTATCGATGGATTTCATCACGGGCTTGCCAAAATCCCAAGGGAAGGATTGTATATATGTAGTTGTTGATTGGCTGACAAAGTACGCACACTTCTTTTCGATTACTACTACATACATAGCATCACAGGTTGCAGAGCTCTTCTTCCGAGAGGTATTCAGGTTACATGGTTTGCCTCGAACTATTGTGAGCGATAGAGACAGTCAGTTCATGAGTAACTTTTGGCAGGAGTTATTCAGGTTATGTGGAACCGAACTTACCCCTAGTACCAGCTACCATCCACAAACAGATGGACAGACAGGGGTCGTCAATAAGTGGGTGGAAGGATATCTACGAAATTATGTAGCTAGACAACAGAGAGCGTGGTTAAGTGGATATACCTCTGCGAATATTGTTATAATTCCACTCACCACATGACCATACAAATGACACCGTTCATGGCACTATATGGGTACGAGGCACCCAACTTCTTGGATTTAGTGCTGAGTGACAGTAGAGTGCCCAGCGTAGGAGATATCTTACAGGATAATTAGGATATTATGTTGTCTCTCAGAGATAATATTTAAAGGGCACCGAATCAGCAAAAGCAGTATGCTGATCAGAAGAGGGTTGAGCATTCTTTCGCAATGGGTGACATGGTGTATCTCATGTTGCAGCCTTACCAACGGTCCACTCTGAGGAAGAGTGGTGCAGAGAAGTTAAAGCCCCGTTACTATGGTCCTTTCAGGGTTATCAAACGAGTGGGCGAGGTTGCTTATGAGTTGGATCTTCCGGCGAATAGCAGGGTTCATAATGTGTTCCATGTTTCACGCCTGAAGAAGGCGTTGGGTGAGCATGTTGTTCGCTCTCCAGTTTTTCCACCCCTTGACGATGAGGGGAAATTGATTCTAGTACCTAAAGCCATCCTCAATGTCAGAGAGAGACACCTTCGGAGCGGGTTATCAGGGAGTATCTGATTAAATGGAAAGACTTGCCGATAGAAGATGCTACTTGGGAATCAGAGGAGATCTTACAACATCCAAAGCTAAGATTGCTTGAGGACAAGCAATTTCAAGGAGGGCGGACTGTAATGTCCCCTTCCTAGACAATTCGAGTAATCGAGGGGTTAGCCTATCATCTTGACCCTTGTAGGCTGACAATTTTGGATAGGAGGTCCATAGAGGCAGTAACTTGGCTATTTTTCAAGGCATTGCTTCTCTTCACTCAGTGGATCAGGATTTGGCCTTTGCAGAGGTTATTGTGTCAGTTTCGGCAAACTTACTATTTTTAGTAAGTCATCTCTCAGACATTGCTATTTTTTAGCAAGGCACCTGGTCACATGGCAATTGGCAGTTTTGACCTCCAATTAAGGCGGCTTGTCAAAATAATGAGTATTCAAAGAGATATTAATATTTTTTTGGTCATTAATGATGATTAATTATTAAAGTCAAATTATAAAGTTATAAAATAACTTTATAACAAAGTGGGGCCATTTGAGGGTCATGAGTAATTAATACTCATTAAAAAGTGACGCCAATAATTAATGCCAATTTCCTAAGTCAAGAAGCTAATAATAAAATAACATTTAAATGTTATTTAAATTGCTTTTTATGGGGGTCGAACTTTCAAGAGGAGTATATTAAGAAGCCTTGAGACAAATCGAACTCATGTTGATGATTATTCTAATTTGTCTTTTCTCTGAGAACATTGGGATTTGTGCAAAACCAAGGGTTTCTGCCAGGTTTCAGCTATTTACAGGCTTTGGAGAAAGTTACCTCTTCAAAGTCAAGCTTTCTGAAGTTGTGAAAGATCAGCTAAAGATTGTTCATAGAGTTGGCTTCATACAGAAGTCGAATTGGTGCATATTGTGAAGATTTGCTTTGGGGTTTACATCGATTTTCATCAAAGAAGGGTATATTTTGATTTGGCTGCTTAAATCATTCATCTGGCATCAGTCTACAGGCTGTACGAACTGCATTTATTACTACTTGAAGGCCGTACTTGCATTCCCAGCTTTGGCTCAAGGGTCAAAACGCCTTGAGTTTGGGACTACTGTCAGCTGCCTTTTGGATGCCACTCCCAGCATAGGTGTTTGGCATCAATTTCGAGGTGGAGAAAGTGAGATTTGAAGGAGGCCATACATTTCAAGGGTTTCCAGCTTGCTGATATAATTTCCAGTTTTTTAAGAAAATCAACTGGGAGCATTTCTGAGTATGCCATATTGTTAAATCAGCTATGTATAATCTCTATTATCAATAAAATAAATTTGCAGCTGTTAAATACTTAGTTTGCTTTTGTATTTGCATTTTTCATTGTAAATTTCTTGCCTGCAACTTCATATGAAAAAAAAAACCATATACTTGCAAAAACCACAAAAAAATACAAAATCATCAAAACAAAGAAAACAATCTGCATTCTTCAGCATTAGTTTGGGGGTTGAGAGACACCAGGTCTCTTACACTTTCATCCATCCCCACTCTTTTCCCTTGCATTTGTCAAAGTTTTGGACTTTATCTTACCAACATGCTTTTCCTCGAAACCTTGACTTCCTAATTCCTATTCTAAGTTACCTTTCGGAGTTGCGGTTTCAACCATCCCTTTACCCAGGTGCCTTTTCCTTGTAGCCCTAAACCTTGATCCTCGACACTTTTCACTACACTATCTCATCAAGATCGTGGGTTCAAACCTATTCTTATGTGCATGCTTAAAGTGATGAATTCCTTGTCATCCTCGACTCCCTAACAATGGTATAGGTCATGAGGTATCCCTAACCCCCAATCCCGAAAACTCCAACATTTTTGCTCTTTTCACACCCACCTACCTCCCTAGTCCCTACACAACCCAAAATGCCAGTATTGACCAAATTTGACGTTGCAACTATTCTACAACAGTTTTTCCCACCCAAAAACAATTGTTCATCTCAAAGGTGTGGATTCACATGTACTAGCAATAGAAAAAAGATGGCAACCCATATAGCCATTAATGTGGTGGTTAAAATTTCAGCTACCAATGGTTCTCACACAACTCCTAATTGTCAATTACACAGATCGCCATAAATGCAATGGGTGGATTTGAATCTCTTGATCTATATCAAATTTCTACATATGGATTATGGCACAAAAGACCAAGCATTATAAATACAAGTTTGTTCATCATTCAAAGGGTTGGTCACAAAGCCAATTTTATGGTCTACAAGTGCCTCATGCTAGTTCTAGGACATCAAATGTTGAATGTCTAGTCTACAAACGCTAAAACACATCTTGTAAAACATAAGAAGGGCTTTGTAAAGCACATCTAAATGTAATGGTATGTCTCCATGGCAATTTATAATGATTCAAGGGAATATTATAATCGCAATTATGTATTTCCTCTTACCACATTTGTTGGTATGAATGTAATGAGAGTTTGATGTATTGTGACAACATCTAATGCATTACAAATGCGTTATAATGGTCATTCATTTGTTGCCTATGGGTTATTGTAGTTATAAGATAGATTATTAAGTATGTCCATTGTATGAAATGCAATCTCTAATTTGTATGTAAATACATATCTGATTCTATTGATATTTTGCTAGATATATCTCCTCACTCTTTGTTGTTTGTCATTATCAAACAATTTTCATTGAAACAATCTCTCCATCCTTATTGTTGTAGGATTAGATTGTAACAACCACCCCTGAATTTTTTTTCCTTGTTTGCTGAGTATGATGTAGTTTGCAGATTGGTTCTTGTTTACAATTTCTTTCAACATAACATAGTATCCATAGAAAACATTGCAAAGAAAGAAATTGAACCATGAAATTGCATCATCATCATATTGAATCATTACATATCATATTAGCAAATGTCAACAATTGAAATCAGACTTAATGAAAGATGTTTCAGACCTCGTAACAATGATTCTCAGACCTGATAACAGTCATACATGGGCAGCAAAATACATACAACTCCTCATGGAAGGCATCATATGCATAAACTATCAAATTCCAGCACTCTCCTTCACATTGGCCAACATTCACATGAGAAAAGACACCATTAACACGCTGTTGCAGACCCTGAAAGTTGCTGTCCTGAGAAGGAAGTCTGAAAATGCAAACCCTCAAATGGTATGGCTTCCTAGGAGAGGGGTGACCACCTCCCATAAATCAAATCTCCACCAAAAAATGCAATTAAATACTCCAAATGAGGCACCCAGCAGAGAGGAGTCTATTGAATCAATGCCCAAAACGAAATCTCAATCACCAACGGAGCTACGAGCTAATTAGTACTTCTAGCCACTGTGAAAAAGTGAATTTCCAGAACTCTGAAAAATGCATATCAGACCTCTGAAAATGAGTTCCAACACCTCCAATGCACTCCAAAAAGAAGCTAATCATCTATCATACCAAAACCTCTGATCCCACATCAAAATACAGAGAAAATATTCATTCTAAAACCTCCAAAATGATGAAAATCAGAAACTATGTGAATGCAAAGGTGATCCCTAAAATAGAATCACTCCTTCCAGCTAGGGTGGATCTCTCACCACCAAAACCAGCAACTCAAGATGAGGGTTTTCATCCTCAACCAGAAAAAATGGAAACCTGGAGAGTGGAGATAATCCAACAGCATCACACTATGTTGCCAAAGTAGAGATAATGAAATGAGAGCCCAAGAGGTGAATATATAGAAGAGGGGAGGAAATTAGGGAAACACACATTCAAATTCACTTTTTCCCTCCAAGAATGCTACGCCCCCCTTCATGAGCCTTTTGATTTATTTTTAATTTCCCTTATGCCTCCCTCAAATTAGCACCCACTTTTGGAGGCTATATTTTGCTTTTAAAAACAACTTAAATTCACTTTTTTACTAGGCGTGAGACAAGGGGTCCTTTTTATGAGCACATGACCCTCACTTAAGTTATGAAGTAACTTTATAATAGAACTTAAGCGACAGAAATATAAATATTAATTTGATTACCCTTAGAACTCACCAATGCCCAAACAAGAAATATTGCACTGGCACTGCTGGAGAAATAGAGGACGAGATCAACTACTAAAAATAGCAACTGCTAAAAATAATAAGTGTGCCCAAACACCAAACTGACACAATCTAAAATAAACTAGAACTTACTATAAATAGTAAGTGCTAAAAATTGTCACTACTATAAATAGTAACCCTTGCTAGAAAACATTGAAAACCACCACAAGGCCCAACACAAGCCTTGAGTTCCCTAACCAGCTCCACTTAGCCTACGCGAACCCTGGAATAGGCTAATGGAACTCCCATACTGATTAGGTGCCAGAAGGGGACATTACAAGATTAGGGTTTCATACATGTTATTCATGATTCATTACTATAAACTGGGGAATAATCTAAAGCAAACCCAATCAGTTAAACCATTAGAGAATCACGGCATGCATGTCTGTACCTTGCCATTGTGTATGAAATCTTGATATGAAATCATCCAAGGGGATTATAAGATTGCTATTATCTATAGGTGCATATGTAAGGTGTTTTATTAACTATATAAAAGTTTTTTATGCAGCTACTTAGTCTTTGACCTAGTGAAAATTATAGGGGTCAAGCATACATTGGGTATAGTTGTTGTAATCATATTACATCTAAATTGGTTAGAAAACTTATTAAGGACACCTCTAAGAATACCCTCCTAAGTCTAAGTTGAGCTCGAAGTGCAATAGAGTTTACCCACTCTCAACAATTGGCCTTTAACTCTCCTCAATCTATTCATGAACCCCTATTTTACTTTCTTGACAATAAATCCCTAGCCCTGAAGGTGAGAAGAGTTCTAGGATTGTAGAGCAGTGGTTTTCGGACCCAACAGTATGTATGGTCTTTCTTTCATATGATGTTTAAATAATAATAGAGAGATTCACCTTTAAAGCTAAGTAGATTTCATGCGACTACTATGCAATTGAAAAGGAACCTCTCTAGGTAAGTATTTAAAATTACAACAAAGAGGGCAATTTCATACTCGAATTTTGAATAGAATTCCTCTAATCTCAATTTCAGACTAGATTTTCGCTATAACTACTCAGAATGTATTTGATTAGGCCCTCATTTGCAATTTTATTGGAGCATGCCAAAGCATGGATGCCCTAAATAAATAGATGGGGGCTTAATTGCAAGTTTTCATGTCTTGAGATAAGATTTCTAAAAGGTTTCTATCAAGTAACTTTCCAAAAGACAAAAGATAAGGATTAAGGATCAAGTTTTCAATGGATACCCTTGGTTTTTAGGTATGCATTAGCATTTTCATTTGCACCTTTCAAAGCAATACAAAACAAAACACGTGAGGATAAGCCCCTTTTCAAATTAGATGGGGCAGCTCCCTGTAGTAGAAAATCAAATAAAAACCCTAAAACCTAAGGACCTAGACCTCTAGTTTTTTTAATATGTACAATTTAACTCTTGAGGTTTTGGAAATCTATCGCAAAAGAAATTAAATAAATGCCATCTTTTAGTTATTGGTCAAGAGCACAAGGAGAGTCAACACTTTTACTTAGTACAAGAGATTTAATGTCTTTCAACTTAAAGCAAATAACCTATAGCAACTAATAAACACTCACTCTTTTTGGTTTGTTATTGTTTTAATTTGTCTTTTTCAAGACAACACAAAATGGAACAGTGTGTGAGGATAAATCTCTCTTCAAATTAGGAGGGGAACCTCTCTGAGATCTAAACTAAACCTAAACCTAAGCTAAATAGACATGCACACTTTACAATGTTCTTCAAAGGGGGTTTACATAAGGGAAATAACTGGTTGCCTATGTTTTTATCTCAAATACATGCACTAGAATAATAAAAATCATACTTTGCAAATGGTATTTTCCAATATTGAATGAAAGCAAACTATCTAAGCATAAACAAACACAACCACGTCCTACTAGCTAAAACAAAGACCAGTAATACTCTACAAACAAGATTTGAATGAATAACAACTTGAACAATGAACAAACACACGATTCCAAGAAATAAATTGTTAACTTGCATACAAAGTTACCTCTTAATGAATAAATCACATCAATACAAAGCATGACAAAGTTTCAATTTAATAATGAATTGCTGCCTTTACAAACTTAATTTGCTTCTTCCTTAATCTAAAATTCTACCCTTGTTCTAAGGAATTTAACACAATCAAAGCCTTCAGATAAAAATTTTTTGACAATTAGACCCTAGGATACCGGAATTATCATTTACAAAAAGAAGATCCAACACCAGGCCGAGAATTTCTTATTTGTACCACTTTTGAAACCCTAAAATGCTTTTGCAGACGCTCGACCAACTTGAATTTTAAAAATTCTTCGCATAGAGCTCCTTTATACACTTCAACAAACTCAGATGAATGCAATTGTGCTGAAAACTAAAGCAAAATCGGCAGATAACAATGGACTTCACCATTAAGACTCATACATGTGAACCACATGTTCATGTATAGCTGTTTTTGCAACTTTGAATTTTGACCGTAGATCTCCATCGGCTATAACATATCAACGATTGTCGCAGCATCGTCATAATTGAAAACCTTTCATCTTTAATGTCGTGACAAGACCTTCTTTCAATTACCACTATGGCCCCCATATGAACAATTGTCCACTTTGCACTTTATTATAGACTCAAACATCCCAAGCCTTGAGAACTCACAATATGGCAACACTCAGCCAATGTGGCACTCTATCGCATAGTTGCACACTAAAGAGTGTGACATCGTTGAAGCTTGTGATGAACCTTGGTAATGCAATCAAATAGTATTTCACCATTTGGAGAGTTGCTGATTTCATTTGGTTGCATTTTGTGCATTCGTAGCTTGAAGATCAGGCCCACCTTATGATCCCATGATATAGAAAGAAATTGATTTACCAAAAAGACTTCAACAGCTTAAGGACACATGTTTGATTCTCGAGCTTCGCACTTTCTAAAAGGACCTTCATTATGAACCCACGATGAACTCAAGGAGCACGATCCAATGAAATTCTTTCACACTGAGGGATGTGTGAATTACTTTACACATGTCACATGTTCGTGTCATCGCAAATTTTAGATACATAACCATTTAAATAATTAAAAATAGAAGGGCACTGCAAACTGGTGAAATATTCTTCAAACCTGCGAATAAAACAAAGAGCTTTGACCAATGAATGGTCAATAAGGGAAATATGTGTCATGATTTCATAGCATCGTGTCTTAAAACTTGGGCCCACCATAAAGGCATATGATATAAGAATATATCACAATAAGAATGACCACTAACACACAAGTACACATGTCAATCTATCAGGATGTCGTGAGCTTAAATATAGATTTTAATATGATCCCGCTATAACTTTTTCAAGCATGATGCAATCATAATTGAACATGTGGATAATGGTGGGGCCAACCTTTCAGAGGGCGCTTAAGTGATTTACATAGAACACATGCAATGAATAGATAACTAAAGGTTACCTAGACCAAAAGGGCCGATCATTCAACGAGATGAAGGGCATAAGGTTAAAACTTAAACAACCAGCAACTGGACACGGCAAGTCAACTTAAACTTAAAACAAAAAAGCAACTAGGCACTAAAGTTTGGGGTTTTTGAACCAAGGCAAGAAATAACTGCTATTGGCACTTAGATTTCCTAGTAGTATTGTTTGAGTTATTTGTGTGTGTGTTATCTTGTGAAAGATTTAGTGAATTGAATACAGATTAGTGATTTTTGCAGGCTTTGTACTACAGTCATCAGTAATGGGAGTGTTGTAGTTCTGTATGTGCAACTCTCAAGTATATAATTTACAAAATCTTGTCTTAAATCTCCAATTCAATTGTTGTGTGCACACTCTTTCTGGTGTCTACTGTATAGCTGGAAAGTGTGTGTGTGTATGTTTGAGCTATCATACGTTACATTAAATAAAAATCTCTTGTCAATGTGTGGAAGAACTGTTGCAGCCTTCTGCTCATAGTTGAGAACCAAAGATATGGTAGTTTCAGTTTGTTTGCAATGCATGTCAAAAACCCAAAAAGTATATTGTGCATACCCATGAAAAGCTATAAATCACCCCCATGGTTTACCATCTAGAGTTTTAATTTAGTTTTCTGTTACAAGGGAGCTTCCTCTTCCAATTTGAAGAAAGTTTCTACCTTACATGTTACTCTGTTAAGTAGAATCTAGAAAGGAACAAATTAAAACACTAACAATACTTAGAGTTGGGAACAATATATCCAAAACAACCTTGAGTATTTGTGAGATAATGGTTTGGGTTCAGACTAAAATGTAAGAGGCAAAACAGCCTTCATCAGATTTCTAGAAGGCTCTTGCAGAACAGATATTGAAGCTTCGTGTTAGTCTAGTCCATATTCATGATGTAAGAATACAGCCACTGAATGGCTGTAAGTCCTTTGATTTCTATCTTGGGTATGCAGATTAGGTATGCTGCCTAGGTGTCTTTGAAGGTATACTCAGACAAGTTTCGTGTAGATTTGTTTTTCTGTACTGCAAGATCATTATCTGAGATATAGATTCAGCTATTGTGATCCTCGTATGCTTTTAAAATTAGTAAAGATTTTAAAATAATATCAATATTATTAATTAATACATAATTATATAATACTAATTATTATAAATTTTATTAATAAAATATAGAAATTAATTAATGTAATACATTAACTATATGATTATAGATTTATTATCAGTTATTTATTATTTTAATAATTATAAGTGGCTCTAATTTTACACACAGCATAAATGTAGAAGATATCATTTAAACATTTAAATGCCCTATATGTATATTTAAATATTATAATTATATTTGAGTTATTAAAATGATAATTTTAAAAGGTAGCTAGTTTTTATCTTTTCCTTTTTAATAATTTTGCATTCTGTGAGCCACCCACTATCTATTTAAATTTTTGGTATGTGGCAACAAAGTGGATTTTGTGAGCACACTCACATTATTACAACCCCCTTGCTACCACCGTAGTTACACCTCTTGGCATAATTACCCATGGAACAGTTTCTGAAGCATTAAAACAAGAAGATAGCTGTTTCAATATTTGAAAAAACGGAAGATGCAAGGGACAGAGCAAAGGAAGTTCAGCAACTCATTCAATCAAATACATTTAAGGATGTGGGGGATTCTTTGCCATGTCCCCTTCTAGTTGACACTTGGAAAGTACGTGATTGAAGCCTATTATGCGACCCTCAGAGGTCGATAGTTTGACAGGGTCTTGAGAGAGTTGGCTCAGGCCGATTGTTAGGTATTTTGATCAGCTACTTTCGTCGTACTGCTCGACACTTCTAACCCGAAGCTAAGGCTTTAGCAAGATTCAAGACTGGCCGTGGGGACCGCTATTTTTGGGCAAAGATACTGATAGCTGCTCAATCACTTTCTGACAAATGACGCTCGAGCATCGGGTTAATATTGAAAGAGATATTAATATTTAATTGATTTAATTAAATATTAATTACGGGAGCATTTATAATATAAAGTTATAATATTATATTATAACTTAAGTGATTTTCGCTGAGGGGTCGCCCAACATTAAAAGGGGCCATTTGACGATTAAATTTATGATTAAAAATTATGCCAAAGACTATTGAAATATTAAAAGAATAAGAAGTCGAATTATTTAATAATCCCTATTATTGAGGAATTCGCACTTTTGAGGGTATAAGGCATTTTTCATTGGGATTCGAGCCATTATGTTATATTGAGTTATTGAAAATTGATCAAGTTTGGTCTGAGCACGTAGTTTTAGGTTTCTGCCTCAATGCATTAGGAATCCAGCCATCTCCTTGAGAGTTTAATTTGAGGGTGTGCAAGACATCCATCTATTGCCAAAGAAAGAGTTTCTTCATCCGTAAGAGACTAGAATTTACGCCGCATATTCTTTATCGAAGTTTGGATAGAGGGTTTCATCCAGAAGTCAAATATTCTTCAAAGCGCCTATTTCAGAGATAGTTGAAGACTCTTCAAAGGCCGTACATTTTAATCTATTGCTGGTGCAGACAGCCGTACCAGTTGTACCAGGCCGTACCATCATTAAGAAGGGCGTATTTTCTCCTTGAAGTAAATCGCTTGGTTTTGGGTCAGTCTGCCATTGCTAGCTTGGGCGCCTATGCATTTAGCATTGATCTGGATCGTCTAACAGAGGGGAAAGGGGTTATTCGTTGCTGCTGTATCAGATCGAGGGTTTTCTCATCTTGCTGCGATTACCAGGTTCTTCATTGAAATATTCATTGCTTTTTGTATTGCATGTTAGTGGATCTCTATTGTAATCGTTCAAAAGATTAAATGATAGAATGGCAATCTTATTCTCCATAGATTTCCTAGTTTTTAGTGTTGAAAGATTTTATTAGAATTTATTCT
>VDFB02268202.1:0-31085 GCA_007258455.2 Sequoia sempervirens | reverse complement strand
GGCATCTTGGTGTAGTTGATAGATTGAGCATTAAGGAGGGTATTAAAATAATGTTTATTTATTTATTTAGTGAAATGCTCAATATTGTAGATATTGTAAGATAGAGATAAGATCGTCTCCGATCTTATCTGGAGTTTCTTTTTAGAAACTTTCCAGTTTTGTAAATCTTGTAAACTATTTATTGAGCGTCTCGCTCATTGTTAATACATCAATTAATTTACCAATTACTTGCGTAATAGTAAAAAACCCAGATTCGACTGACAATAGAGACCCTTCTCTAAAATGAGAAAATACACATACAGTCCCAAATCTACATGATATAATGCTAGAAAATGCTCAGACCTGGAGAAGAAGTTCGATCCTGACCCGAGAATGATGAGGACGCCTTCAAAATATGCAGAACTTGTTTGCAGCAGCTAGAATCCCTCTTTTATCAGTCATTTCTTCCACCTAGTGAGGTGCCATACCTTTGACACTCCAAATGCCTCCTTATAAACCCTCAAGAAGTAACCACGATCAACATATGGTGCCAATAAAGTCGTTTCTTCTTCTGAAAATGCATTTCTGCTCTTTACTCGCCCAGGTTCCCATTAACACGCCTTTCTCCTGACTCCTATTCCTGTAAATGAAATGCCTATGGCTTGTTCCTAAAGCCATGCCCTCAAAAGAATATGTAATGCCCTGAAATCGCACCTGTGAAGCAGCCAAAAATTCACTGAAAGGATAATCATGAAAATCAAAAAAATACTTTGTTTCATCTCCTCCAAACTGGCCCCAAGCTCAACTGCACAAATAGTGACCTGTAAGCACTTAGGATTTCTGCTAGGATTGATGTCTCATAGCCGAAACAGAAGCTAGGGTTCCAAAAACCCACATCCAAGAAGGTTTGCCTAGATAAAAAAATATGTTCATTCCAAAGTGTGGAATGATTCTCTTTTTTCTCCTTTTGTATTTATTCAATAATAAAGTGACTTTTGAATATAGTTCTTTTCTTTCTGAAATATAAACTTTAGTCACTTTTATAATACTTCATAAGGTCACTTTAAAAATATTTCACTATGTCACCTTATAACTCCCAAGTTGTCCTCCTCCTAGACTTCTTTATAAAATTACTTTAGCATTGTGAGTGGGAAATAAAATAATAATAAAATATAATAAAATATTATATTTTATTTTCTTTTTAACATTATTCTTATTTTCCCCTTAAATAGCAATCTCATCCAAATATGATCATTTCTCTTGGCCACAAGACATTTCCTGAACATGATGATAGAAAAGGGGACATTATAGTCCTCCCTTCCCGAAGATTGCTTGTCCTCAAGCAATCCGCAACAGCAGACTGGCCCCACTGCCACAACATCTGATATCTAAGTGACAAACCATTTGTGCCTGTCCACCAGCTGCCTAGATCCCAAATGATCCTGGGATGAACTCTAACCAGCAACCTCTGTATATAGCTGTAACTCCTAACATGGTCAAGCCCTGTCATTCTGTGAAGCCAACTGCCCAACAAGTAAACTCCTGGATCCCAAATCTGAAAATCACCTCTGTATCAATTGTGCACAGGGATCACTACCATCTACTGATCATTGAACTCTGCCATCCCAGAAGTACGATGATGAACCTCATGCATATGCTCTATCCCTAAACAAACTGAAAGTCCATCAATCTCAACACCAACTGACTTCCGCTGCACCATTCTGATAACCCATTGAGTCCAAACAACCCAAATCTCAAACCCTCACATCTGTAAACAACGGACTAGAGAGAATGTAGTGAGAGACCTGCCAAACTTGGACTCATCCTTTGAAATCGAAACTATCTTATACCATAGCGAACCCAAACTCCTCTCATTCAACCCACCCCTCTGCACAATCAAATCCTGTGTATGTGAGCTAAATGGAAACTGATGAGCATACCTCGTAATGCGATCGAGGTGAAATTCTCCTAACTGTGCTAATGGAATACCAGAGTAGTCATGCATATCCCATCTAATACTGCCATTATTAGAAGAAGGCTCACAACTCACAACTGGAAGAGCTGGTTCTCTATGAGCAAGAAGGTTATCATCATGAATGTCAACAACCTCCTGAGGAGAAGCTGGATCAAAACCAAAATCCAACGTGCAAGTCCTAGGAAAATCCACCTTCTTTTGATAAAACTGACTAGTGTCAATCTCCAAGGTACTGAAGTGGAGCCTGGTGCTCAAACCTCCCATGTGTACATAGATCAACTCACTAGGCCACCAAATACTTTGTTGTAACTCATGCCAGCAACAAGAATGAAATCATAGGTGTCAACATACCCATACATACTAAGGAAATCCATCAAATATTCAATGCCCACCACATAAACATGCCTCCACACATTCCCAAGTAACTGAATAGCTGGTGTAGAACACAAAAAGTTGGAAAATGCAATGTGAATCCAACTAGGGCAGTCACTAAACCATGATGAATCTATGAATATGAAGTCACTACTCAACAAATAATTCACTCTCATGCCATGAGAAATAGGTCACAAACCCAAAGGTGTAGCATAGATGTCATCAACACTCATCAAAGACAACTCTTGAGTGGATGGCCCACTAGGAGTGTCCTTCACAAAATCATTATCACCATCGAGAAACTACTCAACAATAACTGAATTTTCTGAATTAGTCAACCTTTGATCATCATCTAAAGAATGGTGCATATCATGAATATGTTGAAGATAGGGCTTGGCTTGTTGAGTCAACAACTTGGTTTGCTTTGCCCTCTCTAGCCAACCATCATTCAACATCTGGAACTGCTCTAAATCAGCTGCTCCAAAGTGTTTAAATTCAGTCCTAAGTTGAGATGCATCATATGAATTACCATGACCTATGCATGTTTCTTGAGTACCAACCAAAGTAGAAGCAATATCACCCGTTTCCCAATGGTTAGAGGCTGCAATATAATTAGAAAGTGAGGATATATCCCTGCTGTTCAAAATCAGAAGATTGGGATCGAATTCTTCATTCTTATCCATGCCTTTGAGGTCATCAATGTTAGAGCGAACAAACATGCCCTTAATTGTCCCGTCCTTTGTCTCATTCATTTGTGGCTTAAGCACAATGTGTTTACCCATGTGAGTAAACTCTGATATCATCTTGCTGAAGTCTTGGACAAATCTTCCAAAAGTTTTCAACCATTGAACACCTAACGCCACTTCATTCTCCTTAATGTTGAAAACATCGTCTACAAACTTAGAATTAGAGAAATCTGGCTTCTCATCATGTATAGAGTGATATATGTTACAAGTTTCTTTGGACTGATTTATGGCTGTTGTTCTAAAGTGAACAAATTTATCCCTCTTGGAAGAAGCAGCAACAAAATAGCCATGCTTAATCAATGCATCATGTAAGATATCATTTGGAAATTCATTGTCACCATTTACTTCAAGAATAGGGGTTGCAAGTTCATGTAAATGAGAGAGTATAATGTTGCTGTCCCCAACCAGAGATTTAGGACTGATTGTACCTTTTCTTTCAGTACCCTCGAAAACTTCAATGCAAGAGCACACTTGCATACACTTGGCAGCCCAATCTTGTAGCATACCAAATCTTGAAGTTATGACATCACTATACTCCATCAAAGGATCAACATCATAAGAGTGTGGAACCAGCATACAAATTGATTCATGCTCTTTTCCCACTGCTGTTAAAAACTCAGATTGTTGGCAAGTAGAAGCTCCCACCATCACCTCATGCTTATCTATCTTTTCATGAATGTCTACCATGCTATGTTTCTTGTCACCACCATCTAGCTTGGATTCATGCTCATGTGATGTCAAAAGATTGCTGTCCCATTTTCTAATCCATACCATCACCTCCATAATTGATATGTTTTCCCTTACTAGCAAACTCCAAAGTGTAGTATGTAGGACAAACCAAACATTATCAACATGCAAGATCTTCTTAGTAAGCAAACTCTTACTCTCCCTAGTCAGCTCTCTAAGACAAAATGCTTCATATGATCTTGACAATTGTCCTTCCATTGTAGATGATGCATGACTAACCAAATTGAAATCAATAATGTTCCATTCCACACAAATGGATATAACACTTGTGGCTGATCCAACAAGTATCATCATTGTTTTGAGCCTTCAAACAACTCTTTAAAAGAGGAAAGTCATAGACCTCATGATGCAAAGTAGATGCCCAAACTGAATTTCCTAAATCATTCCTCCTTTCTTCTTCACACAACTCAACATGCTCTTCTTGTGGGCTTACCTCAAGAAGTTCTTCCCTTGTATACTCAACACCCACACATTCTTCTTTTGAAAGAATTAAGGATCTAATGTGTGATTCCCTTTGTCTTCTTGCATTATCTATTAGATTGCATCCTTCCTTGACTTCTTGTAAGTGTTGTCTTGCCTGGGCAGCAAGCATCTTGGCCTTATTAGCTCTTACAAACCACCCAACACGCAACCGTTGTGTCCTTTTAAGAAGATCAAAACTGTGATTATGTCTTTTTGAGGTGTCCTTGTGTAGGAACCCTGGTGGTTCTCAACCCGAAACACAGATTGAAATAATTTTGTTTTTGCAAGTTTTTGATTTTTTTGTGTTTTGATGGATTTTTGAGAAAAACAAGAAAGCTGCGATTTCTATAATAAATGCTAGAAAATTCATAATAAATTCAAATACATGAAAATAGCTTAGATCTTGCTCATAAAAGGTAGGCGCATCATTTATTTTCACTATCAGAGCTTTTACAATGGCAAATACTGGTATATTAATGAAATACAATTTTATTATAAAAAAAACCTGGCTTTTCTTCTTGATGGCGCCAGGAAAGGAATGAAATCGTACGGCTGAATGAATGGAAGGCTCTCCAGTCTCTGAAATTCGACGCTGAGTCTCTGAATAACCTAGGCGCACCCAAACTGACTGAATGGAGCTGAGTTCTGAAGATTTCTACTGACAAATGAAAAAGTACGGTTGGCTGGTACAGAACTGTACGCCCTGACAGCAGCAATTAGTGAAGTACGGATTTCCTTAATGAATGCTAGATCTCTGTGGTGTGAACTCTGGGAAGTCGCCTCTACTGCAAGATGATGATTCTCTGTCAATCTCTTAATAAATAACTCAATGAATCCAATCTGTAACTCCTGAATGAAGTCACCCAGATGCAAGCTTAAACTGGTATTTCACAGTGTCAGTCTGCCTAATTCCTGAAGAGTTTTCGTTCTCCAGAAACGTTTGTCTGCCAGAAACCCTAGGGTTTGCAAACTCCAATGCTCAGAGCAAAAAGACAAAAGTTGAATAGCAATAACATAATGGTTCGATTTTGTCTTGAGTGAATATATATTTCCCTTTGAAAAGTTCGACCCAAACTCCTTTTAAAATAATCATTTAATTAAATGACTTAATTCGCCCTTTTTTACTTTAGGAGAAATAATCAATAATTAATTGGCGTCTCTTTAAGTGAATAATAATTATTCACTTTATCAAATATTAACTCATTATTATAAAGTATAAGAAATACTTTATAATTGGCCAAATTAATTAAATATTTAAATATTTCAATAAAGTGACTTTAATATAAAGTCAAACTATTAAATATTTAATAAATCATTAAATACTCCTTATTTCTCCGTCTGATCATCAAACTGCAGAACTGGGTCGACTTTGAGCTGAATAGTTGAACCAGGTGCCCTGCCCAAAATAGCAGCTTCCGCCTGACCTAACTTTCTAAAAATAGAAAGTTCCTGAAAAAGCACTCTGGAAGATTCTGCGAATGCCCAACCTGACACAACTGCAACACTGGAGCTACCAAACACTGAGCAACTACCCCAGATGATCCTCTGCACTCTCCTGTCAGCCTACGAGGATCGAAATAATAGGCTAACCTCGTCACCAGCTGCGCTGACTAGGACGGGGACATCACACCTTGCCTTTCCTTGTATCTTCTTTATGGATAGGTTGCCCCTCCATGAGTGCTGGTCTAAGAGGTATGCCCAGCTGAAAGTTATGTGCTCTTCTAGCTGCCATAGCTGTCACAAAACTGATCCCTACTTTCACGTCCTTAGCTGAAATGAATTTTTCTCCCATCCAACTCCATGGTGTTGTATCCATAACATACCAAACATTATCAAATTGTAGGATTTTCTTGTTAGGCCATCTCTTGGTCTCTACAATCCACTCTTTAAGGCATAAAGCCTCATAAAACCTTGAAAAATGTTCCTCCACGATGGATAATGTATGTTCAACCCAAATGGAATCACTTACGTCTCCCTCTACATGTGTAGCTATAACTCTAGTGGTTGATCCACCAAGTGTGTGCCCAATAGCACCTCTGATTTGAGCCTTCAAGGGGTTCTCTAAATGAGGAAACTTATGAACCTCGTGATGCAAGCTAGATGCCCAAACATAATTTCCTGAATCATGCTTCTTCTCTTGTTCACACCCCTCTGCATGTTCTTCAATCTTGAAGTCATCATGAAGTGTCATGTGCTCAACATTTTTCTCTATGCAAATCTGATTTTTGCTCTCCTTAGGATCAATTATAGGCTGATCAATAATTGCGGAAAATTCATCATAGAGACTTCGAGATATGTCACTTGTAGATATATTGTGTTGCTCCTTCTTTTTGTTGTGAAATGTGGAACCCTTTGAAATGGATTCCCGTCTTTCCTTCAGAGAAATGGTTTGTTGTATCAATGGTTCCATCATAGTTACCTTTGAATTGCCGAAGAAAGGAAGGTCATTCTTGAGCTCTTGGGGAAGTGTAAGGTACTCTTCATAAGCAGATATTATATCATCCATGACTCACAACTGAAACCAGACGCAATCCACCCAACAGGCTGGCAGAATTCTTGGCTCTGATACCACAGTGAGGACCCTGTTCTGTGGTTTCTGAATTTTCTCTATTTGGTTTTTGTCTTTGATATGATAACTTCCTTCTTGGTTCAATACATATGTTTTCAAACATCCAAATACAAACATTCAATGATTTCATTCATAGGGAGAACATTGACATTGCAGTATGCTTTCCATTACCTTGGGACTGAATACATGTAATATTATAAAGACTGCTGATCCGGACAGCTTGAGCAAATGACTTCTACAATAGGACACTTCTTTTGCATCAACTCATTTAACAAACATTAAGGAATCACTTACTGCAGTGTGGTAATACTAATCAAAATGCATACAAGACTGCAAGCTTATGTGATGACATTTAACAATGTCATTGAATGTCATGACAGTACATTCTCAGAATTAGAATAGTGACTTCATTAAATCCCTTAATACATGTTTGGGTTACTAAAAGACTCAAACTGTTAAGGACTGTCAATATGCTCTTTCCCTTCATACCCCAATGGTGAAAGATAGTTTATGCAAATTACAAAACTCCTTAGAAAATGTTGGAAGTTGTACAGAAATGATACAATGACTGTAACAGCAGTTTTGAGAACATTTTTTCTGAGTTTATAGTTTTCAGTTTTACATGTAACAAACCCAGATTCGACTGACAATAGAGACCCTTCTCTAAAATGAGAAAATACACAACAGTCCCAAATCTACATGATATAATGCTAGAAAATGCTCAGACCTGGAGAAGAAGTTCGATCCTAAGCTGAGAATGATGAGGACGCCTTCAAAATATGCAGAACTCGTTTGCAGCAGCTAGAATCCCTCTTTTATCAGTCATTTCTTCAACCCAGTGAGGTGCCATGCCTTTGACACTCCAAATGCCTCCTTATAAACCCTCAAGAAGTAACCACGATCAACATATGGTGCCAATAAAGTCATTTCTTCTTCTGAAAACGCGTTTCTGCTCTTTACTCGCCTAGGTTCCCATTAACACTCCTTTCTCCTGACTCCTATACCTGGAAATGAAATGCCTATGGCTTGTTCCTAAAGCCATGCCCTCAAAAAATGTGTAATGCCTTGAAATCGCACCTGTGAAGCAGCCAAAAATTCACTGAAAGGATAATCATGAAAATAAAAAAAATACTTTGTTTCATCTCCTCCAAACTGGCCCCAAGCTCGACTGCACAAATGGTGACCTATAAGCACTTAGGATTTCTGCTAGGACTGATGTCTCACAGCTGAAACAAAAGCTAGGGTTCCAAAAACCCACGTCCAAGAAGGTTTGCGCAGATGAAAAAATATGTTCATTTCAAAGTGTCGAATGATTCTCTGTTTTCTCCTTTTGTATTTTTCCATTCTATAATAAAGTGACTTTTGAATATAGTTCTTTTCTTTCTGAAATATAAACTTTAGTCACTTTTATAATACTTCATAAGATCACTTTAAAAAATATTTCACTAAGTCACCTTACAACTCCCAAGTTGTCCCCCTCCTAGACTTCTTTATAAAATTACTTAAGCATTGTGAGTGGGAAATAAAATAATAATAAAATATATTAAAATATTAGATTTTATTTTCTCATTAACATTATTCTTATTTTCCCCTGAAATAGCAATCTCATCCAAATATGATTATTTCTCTTGGCCACAAGACATTTCCTGAACATGATGATAGAAAGGGGACATTACATTGTAGATGTTGCCCCTTTTGATGTTTATGGTGTTATTCTTATCAGCCCCTACATGTATGATCAAAAAGTGGTATTTTACTGTAGGGTGAACAAGTACCTTCTCATCAAGTGTGGAAAAAAATTCGTATTGTTTGCTAGAAGAGGCAAGAAATATCAGCCTAATAAAATCTTGATCTTTATGGCAAGATGCTAATGGAAACACAAAGATCACCCCCTTGGAGAAAACTAATGCAATCATGTTCCTCCATGTTCAAAGAACTTTATCATCTTATAATTGGAACAATTGGAGACAAATCTATTCTAGATTTTGGCTTATGTTCATTTTATGGTGGAAGGCAAGGTGGCAATCATGGTTTCAATTGAGGGGCTCTTCCATCCTCATCCATTTAGTCCTTGAGCATTTGAGGACCAAAGGTCTTTGTGTTTGGGAGGTATGATTTGTAAAAGAATCTATTTTTGTACTTCATGGCATTGTTGAAGTGGTTTTGGAATATGAGATAAACCCTTGGACAATTGAGTGTGCACTAGATGGTATGGGACATCAAAATGTAGGCTTTGGCAGAAGGGAGAAATCATTAAATTGAGTATTTTGGCTTCATTATGAATATGCTGATTGCAATTGGCAGAAAAAGTGAATTCAATGTGATGTTCCAAAGTTTGGCTTATGCTCATTTCATGGTGTAAGGAAAAGTGGCAATCATGTGATTAGCTGAGGGGTTCATCCATGCCCATCCATTGAATCTTTGAGGTTTTGGGGAACAAAAATCTCCATATTGAGGGGAGGGGAGGAGAGGGGAGTGGAGGGGTGTGGTGCGTGATCTGTAAAAGGATCTGGTTTTGTACTTTATGGCATTGTTGAAAAGGTTTTGGGATGGGGGACAAACTCTTGGACACTAGAGTGTGCATCAGATGGTATGAGACATCAAAATGCAGGCTTTGGCATTTGGTAGAAATCATCAAATTGATTATTTTTTGCTCTGTATTGAATTTGCTGTGGTGATTTTGAATAAATCTCTTTGAAAATGAAATTGCTGGTCTATAGAAAGTGATGAATTCATTTTGCATGGAGAAATAGTTCCTATGACATTCTAGTTTCCAAGTTTTCTTCAGTTTTCTTGATTGTTTCGACTCCCAAAGGATTTGTATAATATCCCCCCCCCCCTCTTCTGAGTTCTCTTTTTTGTTTTTAAATGCTTCCTATTTTTTGGGGGGGTTTTGCCAAGTAGCGCATGAAATAGAAATAATTGCAAAATAAAAAAATACTTAAGCATAATGCATGAAACAAAGAACCCGGATTTATTATTGCTTTAGAAATTACATGGGAAACATACCCAGATATCAAATGCATATATTGCAAGTTTGAATACTGCTTGATCAACAAATTGGAAACACATAGATTTGGATGCCACTCCCAAATGATTGATTTCCTTGCCTTGAAAGCGCTGCACAACCTTTTATCTGCCCTAGACACCAACAATTGAGGTGGCTGCAAGTCAAGACCCTAGGCGTTCGACCCTAGGCAATTGTCATGCCCCAATTGCAGGTGATACAACTATTAGTGTTTTAAGTAGCTGCGGGAGGTATTTCCCAAAAGAATAATTACATAAGGCTAGTCGGCCTATTTATCATAAACAAATATTGATTCTTCTAGGTCAGCCTATGAGGAGATTGTCACCTAGATTGGTATTTATAGGAGAGAGACTCTCCTCATTATTCATTTAATTTCATTGATCCGATTTTCTGATCTGTAGAAAGCAAGTTTGGCATTCAAGAAGGAGATTCACTTATTCTTTGTTGCTCAGAAATTTGTATTATCTACAATGCTGATTTATTGTGTTATAATCTGCCTCTCTAGGCTTGATTCTGGAGTGCTATTTCTGCACTATTGTACCTGATCTATAAGATGAAATTTCTGTTGGGTTTTTCTCCCTTGAGTAGAAGGGTTTCCTAGGATAAATTCTGTGTCTCATGTTCTGAGTTATTTTTTGTTTTCTATGCATATCTGATCTAAAATTAACATGGTATCAAAGCTTAGGTTCAGGGAGAACTGATCAGATTTGGCAAAGCAGTGTGTGGTAGACAATTCCGTTTAGACTATGCCGTGAGAGGGACTTCTGGAGAAATCTGATCGCTTGCTGGAGAAGTTCGATATTGTAAGGAAGTGAATCAAAATAAGACAAAACTGCTTGGTAAGAAAGTAGCTCAGTTAACATCTGCAAAAAGACAAATAAGGCTAATATTGGGCCGCTCTCATAAAGGGACGATTATATTCATAAAAAAAAATAAAAATCGAAGATTGCTTGGTAGGAAAATCGCGGCTACAGGAAGTGAAATATTGTGTGTGCCAAGTCAGACTAGTTATCTATCAATGAAAGTTGGCAAGAGACTTCTGGAATAAGTCAACAAACACTTTGACTTTCTTTGGCACTTGGACTTTTCACACTCAAGCCTTAGGACATGGGCATTTTTGCGCAAAATATAACATTATTCATCAAAACCTCCAAGACTAGCGAACTTGCATCGAGTTCGGGAACAAACCTACTAAATTCATTTCAAGTGACTTACCATCACATCTACACAAAACCACAGGTTTCCATTACCTGATCACAAGCACTTCTTCACTGGACACCCCGTCTCCAGACTCATCCTTCCTTTCTTTTGTTGATATTCTCAGAAAGCTATTAGCACTCGATTTATGTGTTCTCTAGGAACACTTTGTGCCATCTTCCAACTATATTTGCACTTTGCATATTCTTCCATTGTTTGCTTTACAACCTCATTTGGCTGCAAAATTTCTATCTCATATCTATTCATGCGATTCCTGCATTTGATCATCTCATCAATAACTTCCCGGCTTAAAGAATGAACAAGATCTTCATTAATCTTCTCTATCCAACCTCTGAACGCTTTTACTTCTGCATCATCCTGCCCTATCTTTTCAGGATCACACATTTGCGGTGCCAACATCTTAATGAGGTTCAAATCTTTATCCATGAGTTTTTCACTCTTTTCGGTGACTTTCTCTAATCCACTCACACATTGCAACAAAGTGTCACCTTCCCAACTCAACTGCAATCTCCATTTTTCTAACATCGGAACTTCTTATTCCGTAATCACCTTTTCTTTTACCAACTCTTGGACCTCTGCCCTGAGAATTTCCTTTAATCGCCACATCTCTATATCATTCTGCTCCCTACAGTTTTTACATTCATCTATGAGCCTTCTAGACTTATCAAACTAGTGGTATGCCTCTTTGCATTTACTAATTGCCTCTCTTATTGATTCTTCACCCTGTTGTACCAAATGCTTTATCTAGTCTTCAACCACGTTTATCTTATGTTTTAGCCCTTCAATGGCATCCACCTGCTCTTTCGACATTAGCATTGGATTTGGCAGCAACTTAGTCAGGGATTGACTACGCTGAGCTATAGCTCAAATAAAATTCTTTAAATAGGCAATTCTTTCTTTCGATTCTCTTTTCTTCTGTTTATCTTTCCTCATACGAGCAATTGTAGCTTCTAAATTCATTCTCATATCCTCCAATTCCTGCTCCTGTGAGGAATGCCCTAGGTTGATTGTGGTGACCTGATAATCCCTAGTAGTCACTTCATGCTTGTCCTTATCTCCCATAGTAGTGGCTATTTGGAGAGTCTTCCCTCCATTCGAGTTTCGCTTGACAACATCCCTGATTCTTGCTTTACCCTTAGGGTTAGGGGTTTCTAGCTCTTGCACTAAACTCCTGAAATCAAGAGGCACCAACTCCACTTCCACTGGTGGAGCCAATTGCTTGACTAACCAGCCAGGTGCTTCTTCATCTTGCCTCACTTCATGGTCTTGTTCCTAACGACCAAGATGTTCAGGAACATTCTCGTCTAACTCTTCATCATTACCTGTCATAGCCCCTGAATCTTTTACCTTCTCCACCCTTGACGGTAAGGACTCTAGATTGCCATGACCTGAATCATTGCATTCTAGCTCTCCTTTCTCTCTTTTCAGGGTTTATGTTCTTTAGTTCTATTTTATCCTTCTCAACCCCCTCTTCTAGGGCAATCTGTCCATGATGCGTCAAGGCATCATGATTTTTCGCTACTCCCCAGCTCCTTATTTAGGGTTTGAGAAGATTATTCATTTGAATTCACCTCCTATTCTTGGGGTTGCTGATCAATAGTTTTAGTATTCCCTGACAAAGGCTGATCTTTTCCTACACGCTCATCAACTCTTCTTCCTCATCTATTATGGAAATGGGGCTTTGCATTGTAGTGCCCCCTGTTTCTCTCTTTGGAGATGCTACTCTACCTGCATTAATTTCCTCGGGATTTCCCACCTCTTGGGTGAGCTGTCCCACTACAAACTCTGTTTCTTCTTTACCCTCCAGACATTCTTTAGTATCCAACAATTCTTCTATCACGGGTTGCATCATTGAGCTCCCTCTAGATGGCTTCTCCTTAAACCGCTACAGTATAGTAGACCATTTCTCTATTTGCTTCATAGCCCGTTCGACAGTCACTTCCGGCTCCTCCTTTGTAATCAAAGGTGTTCCCCCTAGAGTCTGCCTCATTGTTGCTGTGCTAACAGAAGGAAGAGAAGTAAACATAGCAACCACTTGTTGTGATGCTGACCTTGTCCTAACATACACTTGTGCTTTTGTACTTGCTTCTTCTGGGGTCAAGAGCTATGCTCTTGGCAATGTTGTAGAAGACAATGCCGTCATCAGAGTTTTTAACATATTAATGGGAACAACCAAGGTTTCTCTATTTGGATCAATTGACTGTGAATCCACTAAAATTCCTTGGCTTAGTACATCAGGGATTTCATCTCTACCCTGTTCAATTGCTCTTGCTTCAATAACTCTTCTTTTCTTTTCCACACCATCATACCCTAATTCACTCACCATCTTTTGTTTCCTCTTTCTTCCCTTCGGGTATGTGGGTGTCATCCCAGCCTCTCTTATTACCTGGAGGTATACATTTATCCATGAGTGAGTGTATTCCAGCACATGCCTAGAAACCTCTTCAAGGGTTATAATCTTCCTGTCGCCCCCAATCTGGGTCTAGGGTAGGTTCATCATATACATTGTCCAATTCATAAGTGAGGCTATTTACCTCCCCATTATCAACATCCATCTGTTCAGGAACATCATGTGTTTAGTAGGCTTTCATTTGGGCTAGCGACAACCTTTGGAAGGACTGCTTCCTCACATCATGGTCATCTTCACAACCATACCAGAAGTCCTCCAAGTAGGGCTCATGAGCATACTTCTTGTTTCCCTGCTTAGCCAACCAGTCCAATGGATCATAGTTATCCCTCCTAAACATGAAGAAATCCAATCCATATGCTTTTAGTTCATCCTCACATAGCTTGGCACTTTTGATAGATATGCATTTATAATTCCCAATAGTGAGGGAATTTCACTGCCCCCTTCTTGTGTAATTGTAGAAAGGCATCATGAGACGGTATTACTTGCCTTGCAAACTCAAGCAACAACATTTTATCTGTGGGATACTTGGGCAACCTAAAGGGGTAACTAGTGAATCCTCCAATTCTGATATACATGAATGTAGGGAATTGAATGAACCAACATCTTGTAGTTCGTATAGCATCTTGTGCTTCGAGGGATAATCTCTTGTCTTTATCTCCCTCCATTAATCTGACCAACTTCATGGAGAATACATCATTTATCCTACAATAGTATTCCTTATACCCTACAACAGTGATTTGTGGCAAACTTTGGTAGATTAATTTGTTTCCTGGTTCTCTTCCCAAAGTTCCCACTCTATTCAATCCCTAGATATTAGCTCTTAGGACACAAGAATATACAACATATGAAGACATAGTGAGCCATTGAGAATTAGGGAAGGTCTATATTTGCTCATGCAGTCTATCACTAATAAACCTTGCGCAATGGATTTGGACAGGATCTTCCCTCATCTTCCTGATGATTTCAAACATCCACGGTTCAAACTTGCTGGCATCTCTACAACCAGCCATTCTACGCAGTAGGGTTGTCATGTCCTAGATTTCCTAGATGAATAATGACCTTACAATGTGCTTCGGCATCCTCGCCATTTTCTCTTGAAACCATGTTGACATCATGAATTTTCTATTTTGTTCCTTGCGCTCATATAAGCTTTTGTCGCCTCCTCTATGTTCAATACGCTCATTCTAGTGAACACGGGGAGCCCAAATGTGTATACAATACCATCTGTTGAAAGGTGCATAAACTAATTCTTTATGACTACTCTCCTGTCTTCGTCATACCACTTCATACATTCTAGGACCAATTTAGGGGCTTCCATGGCTAATAGAAACCTTGTCGCCAAGTGCATTCCACTGGCAACCATATTTTTAATAGATTGGTAGACATCTAATTGTTGCGTTCTGCGCACAAACTCGTGCTCATTAAATCCTCCCAAATGGGTATTTGTTATCATTTCATAGGTGGGAACCGCTTGAGAGACATGAAATTCAAATTCCTCTTTTAGTTGTTTCTTCTGTGAATTACTCATGTTTCCTTTGATTTCTTGCATGATTAGTGTGTATATGCTTTGCATTCGAATTAGAGCTTATTCTAAGCATACATTCCTAAT
This sequence comes from Sequoia sempervirens, assembly GCA_007258455.2. NCBI lineage: Eukaryota > Viridiplantae > Streptophyta > Pinopsida > Cupressales > Cupressaceae > Sequoia > Sequoia sempervirens. The sequence goes on along the minus strand of VDFB02268202.1, from coordinate 15,970 downwards.
AATTTCATCGAAGTACACTGCCGACAACCATTTACTTGCTGAAATTAGATTAATTCCCTTCAAATCAAATAGTATTTTCTTTCAGAAATTACCCAGAGGGAATATTATTTCATCAAAATTAAGCATCCATGAAAGAGTTTACGAAGCTCAAGAGAAATACTTGGTTTCGTTGATAATAGGGTCAAAGAAACACAAAATTAGACTCTGGTAACTGCGTTCCTTCTGGTATTTTGATACTTACTTTCCTCGTGTGCTTCGACTCTCCTTTCAATTCATTGATGACTTATGAATATGTTACCTTGCATGCGATGATGTGTTACAGAAGCAATTGCATGCTCGAGGTGGTGCCAAGTACGTGAGTTTCACCACCTTCTTTAAATTCCTTAACAACTGTGCATTAACTATCTTAAAGAAAAGTGCAATCCTGGTAGGTTAGGGTCACATCATGGAGCCTTCGATTTTTGCACCATGGCCCACCTTCAAAAAGAAGGTGGTGAAGGAAGTTGACGTGCCACACTTGCGTGTCACGTTTGTCCATGTTGGACAAGAGCGATTGAGTAAGTGCTTGGCTCACAAGTCGAGAAACTAACTTGCACTTGAGGATGAAACATGTGACATCTGACTCTAGGAAAAAGCTGGGTCGGGTTTTCACGTACCAGGTGAAAGGGGATAGGGTGCAAAGAGGACCCGGGCGTGGGTGAAAATGGGACCGATATAATTCATACGAACTCACTTAAATAAATTTCTGATTGATGGTGCCGAAGAAAAGAGAAACCGACAAATGGGTTTAGCTGATCGGGCAAAACCCCTCGGGATGAAAAGCGGGCGTGTGAAAACTCACCGAGTGCAAAGACCTACCGGGCAAAACTTGAACATTGCACGATTTGCAATACACTTAGACTACCAACACCCGACACTTTAAAACCTGGGAATCCGGATGAGAGATAAAACTTCAAGGGATTTAGGATTTGCGAAATTCCAAGTTAGAGAGACCACTAATACGATCGAGAGCCGAACATTTTTTGAACAAGGCCTTCTTTTACCATTCCCTCTGAAAGACACAACTAGCGCAAACAAGAAGCCAAAAATAGCACAAAGAGGGGTCCACATTTTGCCAAAGGGCAAAATGGGGCGTGTTGTGAGACCACACAACAGTAACCTGTACTTGTAACATCAATTAATTCCTTTTCCTTGCAGCCCAAAGTGTCTTCCTACTAGAAGAACACTAAGTTGGTTCCATCTTCCTCATTGAACCCACATAAGTGATTAGGAGTCCAATCCTCTACTTGTAAGGATGTAGGCACATCCAAAGAGTCATCCTTGAAATCAAATGTAGCACTGTAATCTCAGATGATTTGGAAAATCCACTGTATACACTCACATTTGGTCCATCACTAGGTGCTGATCCATGGGGTGCACCATATTGAAATGTGAACTCATTGCCTACTGCAACATCTTCCCCATGACTGAAAATTACCCCTACAAGTGAAAATTGCTCTTCAGATGTGGCTGCAATAGATGATTGACTTTCTACTTTGCTTTCCTCATTACTTGCCACTACCCCTTGACCAATGCAATACTGCTGATCAAGCTCCTTGGGAATACCTGTAAGCTGCAACTTACATTGAGGCAATTCATTTTCCTTATCCCAATGTTTAGGTTTTGCAACCATCCTTAAATATGCTTTTCTCATGTTAGGGTACTTCATTAGCATGTACAAATCCTACATCAGCTCAAACATAGATTTATTTGTAGCAATCTTTTAACTTTGTTCTGAATTTTTATGATTCACCCAACAGGATGGCATGATAAACTGTGCTCTAATACCACTATAATATCCCCTGTTCTTGTTCTCTATTTGTTTTTAAATGCTTCTTGATTTTTTGGGGGTTTTTTCTAGGGAATGCAGGAAATACAAATAATTGCAGTGTACCCCGGGGACGCGTCCCCCCCTAAATCCTGAGCGTCCCCGAAACGGGGACATCCCCGAGACTTGGGGACGGCGTTCCCAAGTTTCCAGCGGCGTCACCAGTTTTGGTGGCTCACTGCCGGGGACGCGGAGATGTCCCGACGTCCCCGGGACGCTGAGGGGGACGCCTGTGCGTCCCTCGAGCGTCCCGGGGACGCCCAGGCGTCCCCCACGGCAGCAACTTAAATCACATGGTTTAAAAAAAAAATTAACACATTTTTTAATTATTTGACATTTTGATTTGTACTTGTTTTGATATCATGCTACTCATTGTAATCATCTTTATGATTAGATATTTTTGATATCATATAATAGAAATCCTCCATTTGCCGGTTTGACAATTGTAGTATTGAGTATTCTATTCTTATTTTTCATTAGTAATTCGATTTTGAAAACTTCAATGTTCATTGTTCAATGTTCAATGTTCAAGTATTTACTATTTAGTATTTCAATTTGGCATTTGCAATTTTGCTATTTTACTTCTTAATAGTCTTATACATCTTTTCATAACTAGCATTTTATGTACCATATGTATAGTATATAGTATATACACCCCCCGCCCCCCCGCCGCCGTCCCCCCGCCGTCCCCCCACCGTCCCCAAATTGAGGCCCCTTTGTCCCCCCGTCCCGGAAACTCGTCCCCCCATTTCGGCGTCCCCCCGTCCCCAACGGTGGTGTAACATAGAATAATTGCAAAATAAAGAAATACTTAAGCAAAATGCATGAAACAAAGAACCCAAATTTATTATTGCTTTAGAAATTACATGGGAATATACCCTGAGATCAAATGCATATATTGCAGATTTGAATATTGCTTGACCAACAAACTGGAAATACAGATTTGGATGCCACTCCTATATGACTGATTTCCTCGCCTTGAAAGCATTGCACAACCTTGTATCTGCCCTAGACACCCACAATGAAGGTGGCTGCAAGTCAAAACCCTAGGCACTTGACCCTATGCAATTCTCATGCCCCAACTGCAGGTGGTTCGGCCTGCTAGAAACCCACGTGCCAGCTGAAGGTGTTTTGATCAGCTTTAAAGAACATCAACCAATATCAAAATCTGTATTATTCTCTCCTGAATATTTGATCTGAATATCTTCTAAATCCAATGAAGCTCAATGATAACCCCTAAATGAGATTATCCAATGAAGTGCTCTTGGGTGATCTTTTACACTTGCAAACACTGTCCTTTTTGAGGGATTTTGTCCTCAAAAAAGTTATAGTTTTCAACCAGCAAGGCCTTGTCAGTTCTCAAATTTTCTACAATTAACAATGAATGAATAAAAAGCATTAAGTGTTCTTTTTATATCTCCTCTAAATCCCCATGTCCCACTTGGCCAAATAATACCTTTTTATTAATATTTGCTTTTGGTGGCATTTAAATACATTTGCTTTTGATGACATTTCATAAAGTTGACATGAAAATATAATACTTTATTTAAATGCCTTATATCACTCTTTTAACTCCTTATAACGTCATATTATAAAGTCATCAATTAAATAATATTATTAAATTTAAACTTAATTTTAATAATATAAATTAAACCATTAACTCCCTAAATAACACCAACACCAACTCATGGGAGTAACCCATCAGATTTTCCAGATATAGGCGTGATGACAGCTGACCAAACCTTGACTTACTATAACCAGTAAGTATGAGCAATACAAACAAGTGACTTACTAAAAATAGTAAATGTGGGCAAAAATGCCTAGAATGGCCTCCAAAAGGCACACCACAAATAAACAGGGACACTAAGCTGAAGAATATTGAAATAAGCTCCAAAAGGCTTGTTGAAGAGCCATAGATCACCCTCAAAGGGCAAAGGAGTCCCCAAAACACCATATTAGCCTACAGGAACTAGTGATAGGCTAACCACTGCATCTTTCAACTGCCTAGGAAAAAGGGGACATTATACTTTGTTTGGCTATACATGGTCATTGTACACCTAAAACATGTAACTCTGATGCATAGAATGCAATCTAGAAGGCTAGAATAGGGGATTTGGACTGTTGTTTTTTAGTTCCTAGTGACTATTGCAAGCCAAGTAGTAGGGGAGTTGGATTGTGGGGGAATATAGGGCCATAGAAGCTGATTCTAGAGTTGGAACATGCTTGGAAATTGAGCCCAAGTGGCTTAGACCATTGTAAATGTCACTAGAGTGATTCTAAGTGAGACAATACTCACATATGCTAAGTTTTCACCCACAAGTGGGTTTCTGTAGAGTAAACTTTGTATTACTCCTTTTGGTGTTTGTTGTCTCTCTTAGTCCTTGCATTTTTTGCACATTTTTTCTCTCTAAGTTAGAAATCTGTTCTTGATGAACTATCAAATGCAATATCCATCATAATTTATGGATCAAAACCTAGCTCACAAGTTGCAAGCAACTAGTTTTCTTTAGAAATAGAAGTACATGGGAATTTGGTGAGTACTAGCCAAGTTTTAAAACTATGGTATAAGCTTGCCTATTCTATTTGGTGGTCATTATAGTTTTGAACTTGATTCTAGTTTTCATTGGTTATAAGTTTTTGGTTGTAAGTGTTTGCATAAGCATATAATTTTGTTATTGGATGATTTTAGGCTTGTTTATACTTTATATGACAAAATCTAATTAAAGAATTGATGTTATTTTGCAGATTCGAGGCTTAGCATGGCCAGCAGTCCTCGTTGGTATGGTTGCTCAGAGTGCAAGGTATGTCCCAATTTGCTTTCATTTAGAATATTTTTTTGAATTGTGCTCCATTTTGTTCCTATCGATATTGAGTAATTTACTTGGCTTATTTTGAAAATTTGGCATTGATCTATTAATTTTTTTATCATGTAGAAAATTTTTTGGTGACAAGAAGAAATCATACATAAGATGAAGATTGAAACGAGTAATGTTTTTATGAGCAAAGAAAAGAGATCAAAGAAAGACGCATATGTCTCATGGAGAGAGTATTGTATTATATAGATGTAGGAAATGGTAGTTACAACAAACTCGTTAATGACCTACAACAACCTCATTGATGACCACTAACCATTGATTACATATAAGTGTAAACATATTCTTTATTATATCATTTGTCTAATATATTCTTATACCCCCTTAATGTCTAACTTTGAAATGACACCAAGTTTGTCCCAAAATTTGAGAAAGAAAACACTAACAAGAGGCTTAGTTATTAAATCAATAGGTTACTCCTAAGAAGTGCAAAAATGAAAAGAAATGTCTTCACGATTCACCGATTGTCAAATATAGTGATGATGAATCATGATGTGTTTGGTGTGAGCAAGATATGCTTGATTCTTCACCACCTTCAATACATCCTAATTATCATAGAAAAGAGGAATAGGAGTATGTTGGAGCAGCCAAACATTTGTCAAAATTCTTTGTAACCAAATTGCTTCACAATTATTTTGTATTCAACTTAAATGGAAGATAGAGCTATGGTTTGCTAAAGTTTACTTTACCATGAAACCACTCCTAAACCCAAGCGAAAAATGCACACAGTAGTAGACTGTAGAGAATCAACTATCTCACTGAGTCAGAGTTTGAATGTGCAATCAAACCAAAGTGTTTTACTCTAATAAAGTATGTTTGGCAAGAGTGCCTTTAACATACCACAAAACTTGCTTTGTGGCTATTCAGTGAGTGAATTTCGGTTTTAACAAAAGTCAAGAGAAATAGCTAGCAATAGAGCAACGATCTAGTTTAGTGTTTGTAAGATAGATCAAGCTGCCCACCAATTGTTTGTAGAGTGATTAATTGATTGGATATGAATCATTAGATTTTGATAACTTCAGCTCGACCTCCATAGGAGTAGGAGATGAGTTACAATTTGTCATCCTAAATTGTTCCAAAAGACTCAACATATTTGATTTGAACTATGAAAATGTAAATGCCAAATTGCCAAAACTCAACTTCTAGGCAATGAAGGCCTTGATCAACATGTCAAAAGTAGCACACAAATATTTTAGTTGTTGAATTGTGGTGTCTCCACTATTTGTTATGGCAAGAACATCAACATATACAATAACATTCATGATATCAACACCAATGCTTTTGACATAAATATTTTTACTAGAAAGACTCTTGAATCTAGAATCTTCTAGATGCTTATTAATTTTGAGATACTAGGTTCGAGGAGCCTTATTAAGCCCGTACAAGGACTTAATCAACCTACAAATTGGATGTTCATGACTAGGAACCTAAAAAATCCTAAGTTGCACCATATAGACCTCCTCATCCAAGTCTTCATTCAAGAAGAAACCTTTGACATCCATTGGATACAACTTCCAATTAAGTTGCGTAGCTATGGAGAGAAGCAACTGAAATGTGACCATTAGGAGAAAAGGTCTCCTTATACTCTATTACTTCCAATTGTGAGTATCCTTTATCAACAAGATGCGCCTTTTACTTGTCCAAGGAACCATCAACTTTGTATTTTATTTTATAAATTCAATTGCACCCAATGTGATTTTTATTTGGAGGTAACTCTACCAACTCCCAAGTATTTATTTTCATCAATGCATCATACTCAATCTTTGTAGCAGCTTACCATTCTAGTTTCCTTTGTGCCTTGAAAAACTTTATGGTTGAGAAAGATTATAAGAAAGAGAAAAATGAACATGCTCAACATTTGACCTAGTAATTTAAGTCTCTTTTCTTCGAAGTTTTTCATTTGATTGACGAAGTTCATCCTCATGTTCACTTTCCAAAGTGGAATGATACCTATTAGACCTTTGGTGTGCCTTAGGCAAATGCCGTGAAGGCAATATATCAAGTGGAGCCTCACCTAGAATGGAAACACCTTCAATCTAGAGTTTTTGGTAGACAAGTCAAGGAGAACAAGCCAAATTTGGATGTATAACTTGACCTAATGAATTTGAGGGCACATCTTTCTAAGGTACCATAATACTAGATCAAGGAATTGTGCTAACCTTTTATTGAACATAGAAAAAGTATGTCTTTGTCTCTTTTATATCAACATCTTGACTAACAATAACTTTGTTAGTAGAAATATCAATATCTTGTATGCCTTAGATTATTCACTATAAGTGTTGATGTAAACAGCCGTGGGCCTCTTACTTCCAGCCACGACTTTATCAAGCAATAAATAAAATATAGCCTATCAGCTATTTAATTTATTGGAGACGCCACTAGTGAAGAGGCGCTTCACTTAGAAGAATAAATAATATTTATTGTTGTCGAGTTTAGTGAAGAGGCGCTTCACTTAATATTAATTTATATTCATTGTATGAGGCCGACCTCATATTGGGAGTCGCCACCTTTGTATGAGTTACAATCTTTCATATATGGGCCGACTTTTTGTTATGAAAGGACACGATTTATGGAGGCTCTCTCTTCAACTTGTATATATAAGAGATGCTGTTTAGTTGATTATCATTCATTCATTCATTCAGATCCAATTTCAGTGAAGTGCGAGTTTATTCAAAGGCGTTCGATATTGTGCAGATCGAATAATCAGTCAAGGGAGTTCGCATATCAGCAGAAGTTTGATATTCTTTATTGGCTGTGTATTAGGTGTGGTGCTGTTATCATTGCATGAGATTGGCCTCATTGTCAAGTAGATTTCTGCTCCTTTATTAAATATATAAGTGATATATTTGTGGCTGCATTTTTCTCCCTCGAGAAGGAGGGTTTTCCCAGGGTAAAAGTGTTGTGTTTTATTGTTTATTATTCTGTGTTTCTGCTTAACTTAATTCTGATCCTAAAACTAACAATAAGCAACAATGGAACATCACATACTCTTGGAGGCTAGCTTGTGTCTTTTTTCTTAGGAACTAAAGTGTATGTAGCTTAACCAAAAACACAAAAATATGTTTCCTTAGGTTGTTATCAGACTAAGCTTCAACTTATGTGATATTTTTCAAGGCTATTTAAGGACTCCTGTTCATAAGATAAATTGCCATGTTCACAACTGCTCCCTAGTATTGGTAGGGTTTGTTTATGAATTCTTTGAATTGAGTGGAGGTGATTTTTTTTGAATATTAGCCATTGATATACTAATGCGAGCATTTTAATTTCTCTTTTAGGACAACACAAAAAGAAATATTAGTTTAGGAAATTCCTCTATTCGAAATAGCGAGGGAAGCTCCCTAAGGTCTAAAACTACCCCTAAAACCTAAAGCTATGAACAAGTGTTTTCAGTCTTACAGCTCATTGTTGCAACTTTCAACTTTGTTGTTGAAACTTTGGAGTGAGTTGAAATGAATCTTAGATGCTTATCCATAACTTTTTTGTGAGTTTTTAGGGTTTGGGTGGGGCCCATAGGCCATTAAGGTTAGGGCTTGTGGCACACATTTCAAACAAATTTTTGACTTAAAAAATAATTTCTTCAGCTATCCGTTGTGGGGGATGCTTGGACGTCTTTGGGATGTTTAGAGACTTGTGGGAGTCTCCTATACATCTTGAGGACATCCCATAGTCCCCTAGAAGTGCCCCGCAAAAAGGGGATGTCTCAAGAATGTCCACTCTAGAGGGGGACATCTTGGAAGCGTCTTCAAAACTCAAGTGGCGGTGGTGGGACGATGGGATTTCCCCTCCAAGTCCCCAAATCCTAGGGACATCCCCGTTCCAAAAACATGGGGATTTGGGGAGAGGGACACATCACCATGGAACATTGCTATAAATACACCTTCTTGAAGATCATCTGGAGATAGGACACTTTTGAATAGATCTAGAAAATTATCTTGAGACAATTGTTTCAAGAATAGAAATGACTAAAAACAGTCATGGATAAAAATAGTTTGCAATGATTCTAATTCAGCTTCTCATTTTGACCATGGCAAATACTTTGAAGAGTCTTGAAACTGAAAACTCACCAAATCATCTTGGTGATTTGAATAAAAAACCCTAGACATCAAAGGTGAAAATAGTCCAACTTTAGTCTTGATAAAAACTTAATATGTTCATTCTCGAATCATCACACCATCAACCTTGATTCATTTTGAATGACGAATGAAGGAAATAACAAGTATTGAGTATTTTCCTTCCAAACCCTCATTATCTTATGTTAATCTATGATTTTGGTGTTTTCAAACTTTTCCATAGGCGTTGGAAGGATGGAAACAAGTGTTGATCCTCAGAAATTTGTGACAAGACGTGCAAATAAAGAACTATTTTGTGGGAGTCTTTCTTCAATGGTGCCTTTTGTAATGTCCCCTTTTTAGCCCTAAGCTTTTTAGTGGCTGTTAGCCTATTTCTGGAGTCCCGTAGGCTATTCGGAGGTGTTTTAGGGGATTTGAAGATTCTTGGAGGTTTCTTACCAACACTTTCAGGGGGTAATTGCAGTTGATTACCTGAGAATTTTTTGGGTTTTTTGAGAACCTTGGTGGGCAGTAACTGCTATTTTTAGTACTTATTATTTTTAGTAAGTTACAATTGCATCTCAGATTGGGCTTATTTTGAGTTTGGACACTATTTTTAGAAGTATGCTATTTTTACTATTTTGGTAGTGGTCCTAGCAGCAATTCAGTATTGGGTTTCTAGTTTTGGTAGGGGTGGCGTTTTCAGTTGTTGAGTTCTATCAGTTTTGATAGTTTAGTGCTTCCACCATCCTTGGAGTTTGGAAAAGGCAAGTTTGGCAACTTAAGTTATAAATTATAAAGTTTCAAAAAGGCCCCTTGGACCCCCATGCCTAGACATGGTAACTTTGAGTTGTTTTAAAAGATGTTTTTCTTGCCTTGGCTAAAGTGGATGCCCAAGATGAAGATTAAAGATCAATTTGAATTACATGTTACTTTCCCCAAGTGTGGCATCCCTTTTTGGAGGGAAATGTTATTCAAACTTTTGGGTCTCAAGTCTTATATATACTCCCTCATTACCCTCTTTTGATTATGCAATTTGGAGATAAAGTTATGTTACCAGATTGGAACTAGAGTGTTCTTTCCTGAATCTTCAAAGGACAAAAACGCTCTTTAGGTTGTTGGTTTCAGATTTGAAAGATAATCCCTAGCTGGTGGAGTGTGATTGCATTCAGTAATCACCATTGGAGTTTATTGGTGATGGTTTGTTTTTAGTTTTGGTTACTTATGATGATTTTTAGCTATGTTTTGGTATGATAACTATTTGTGAAGCGTCTTTGGCAATTTGAAGAGATTTTTGGAGTTTTTTCAGTTTGCTGGTTCATATTTCCTACCCTAGCCATACCACCTCTTTGCTCACACACTTCGGATGGTTGGAGAACTTTTTGTGAGTGTTTGATCATTGGCTTTCTTCACCTTGGTCGCCCCTTTGCTCAAATTTGTGGATTTTTTGGTGGAGAACCTGATTTTATCTTGCTGGTCGCCCTCCTTGCTAGGCCACACAGCTTGGCTTGTGGGAGTTTGGAAGGTTGTTGTTGCTGTCCAGACTGTTTGGGGTTGCTATCTTGGCTGCACCTTGGCGCCTAGCCTAGTATTGGGCTTTGCAAGTGCTTGTGAGTGACTTTATGGCATTTTGGTGAAGTTATGCTCAATGTATGGTTGCTGATTGGTGTTTCCAGCCTGTTGTATGCTTTGTATCGAACCTGAAAAGTGCATCAGACCTGTGCCAATGAAGTTCGAGATCATTTTCCATCATTTTGGGACTTCATATTGAGGTATATTTGTGGTATTTTGTAGGGGAGTTCTTATAATCTCATTGTATCATCTTTTGGGGGAGTTATGCTTCATGTTCTTATCATTTCCCTAGTATAACAGCAGTATGTGAAGTTCTGAAACATTCTCATAATAAGCTTATCGTAACACTATCGGTAGTACCATTGATGATCGCTCTTGTATTTACATTGCTACTTACCCCATTGAAGAAGTGGTTGAGCTTCCTTATGTTATATGCTACTCCCGTTGAATAAGTGGTTGAGTTTTAGTTTGCTTCCATGTTATGCTCGCTAAACAAGTAGGGGACTTTGCTTTTGTTGATATTTTGTCAGTGATGTTAAAGGCATGGCTGTTTACATGGAAAAGAAAATTGGATTACTATGGTGGTTTACATAAAAATCAGAATGAAATTCTAGTTTTCTGATTAGCTTCTGAAGTTGCTGATTGTTCATTAGATCTTCCAATGCAAATGAGATTTGAATGTGTTGTTCGAATATTTTTGGTAGACTTTTCTTTTGTTAGGAAATTTGTTTCTAATGACAAGTTAGTTTCCAAGTCAGATTGACTTGTTTGCGCCATTTCAACATGTGTGTGAGGGGGTCAAGTTATTTGCCTTGGAATGATTAGTCTTTGTAACATTTATGTAATGTGGATGGTGGGTGGTTTAATTTCTTCTGGAAGTGACGACTTTGTAACTCCCTCAAGCTTTTGCTCTCTTATTGGATGCCTATTTCTAGTGATCTGTTTATGGCGTTTAGCTCAGAATATGCCTTCATGGCATTTAATTCGTATTGTCATCTCTTCAAGTTATATATGTTGGGTTATTATTTGTTTATTTTGTTGGTGGGAGACGCGATTATTAAAAACACTATCATGATGATTTGTGTGCACAGTGAATGTTGTCTGTTGCGTTGGTCTTAATCATTGTTTATAGGGAAGCTAACTATGATATTAAATTCATGCAAATCGTAGTGGTGTTTCGGCGTATTGATTATTTTTTCCTTTCGTTTAAGTGTTGAGTAAAGGCTTCCTTAATAGTGTTGACTCTATGTTTAGTCAATGTGTATGCTGTGCAATATGAAATCACTATCTTTCTCTTTGATTTGGGTGAGTGTTGGTGCGAAGAACATATAGATGTTTTGAGATGTTAATTTTTTTTCGGTGACCATTAACTTTGATGCGGGCGGCTTCAGTTAATCCGCACTTACTCTGCCATAATCGATGGTATTCGTGGTATGAGCATTGAAATACAAAAGTTGATTTAAGTGTGATCGGCATGTGGAGTATGGATTTTGAATATAGTGCAGATGTTTAGATGATATTCTAAGCAAAGATTTGAATATCAGAAAATTTGTGGAGTCTTCCTGAGTGATGTCTTTAGCGTCAAACTTTGTAAGAGGATGAATTGAAGACGTCTATTGGAAGTCACATTTTCCAATTTTAGGGTTTGTTGACCAACGGAATCTATAAATGACTGGAGTATTCTGCTCATAAATACCCAATTGATTAGTCTTAGTTGTGTGAGCATTCTGCAGAAAAATTCCCTTGATGGAAGATTATGTGAGGTTGGACGATATTAGAAGTCAAAGTGTACTCAATCAAATATAATGAGCTCCATTTTGTATGTGCATATAGATATTTTTTGTTATTAGCCTGTTTACTGGAGTATGGTGTCCTGTTTACTGGAGTATGGTGTCTTGATATTGCTACAAAGAGGGTTGACTTTGTGTACAAAGGTTGGAAGAGCAAATTTGGGAGCTTATATTTACCTTCTCGAGGTCGTTGCAGGGATTGAAGGGTTGATGGATTGTGAATCTGTGATGTTCTCAAGTTGGAGATGTGCTCATTTTGAGGAAAATATGCATAAGGAAAGGTGCATTTTTGTGCTCATTTTGAGGAAAATATCTATATGTGTTGATTAAATTGGAGTCGAAGTATTAAAATATGTTTGACTGAACCATAAGTTTGATTGATTGATTATCGATAGCAAACTTGGAGACCGATTTTTATTTGAGCCAAATGTCTATTACATACACAAAGGTTGAATGTATGTTAGTATTGGCATTAAGTAAAATGCAGATTATAAGCAATATGTAGCGGCACATATAGGAGGCGCATAAGTTGAAAATGGAGACACGGCTTACTTGCTAAACAATGAATTAAGGAAGGGCCTAAACCCATGCATTAAGTCATAGAAGACTAAGTCAAAGTGTAAGAGGGTCGCTGCATAAAAGAAGAAACGTAGTCTACACAACAAAGACTGCCTTTGACGTTGAATGACCATGGATTAAATATATTGATATTGGACTTTATGAGGAGGCCGATATCGAATTGTTTCAGATTTAAAAAATAAGTCAAATTTGTGAAATCTTCAATTCACGTATGTAGACTTTGGCATATTAATGCCGATATAGTTTGATATGGTGGAATTCGAACTTTAAAACAAATACAGCTCTAAGGGAAATCGTGCATCACCTGTTAGTGAACACGTAGGGATTAATCCATGAAATGCATTTAAATCTTAATGGCTTTGCCCAGGTTGAAATTTGAAGCTTGACTTAATTCAACGCAGTAGATGATATTCATTGACTCAACCCAGAAAATAATCGATGCTGGCTATGTGTAATTGAAATATGATTGACTTCTTCTCAGATTATGAAAATCCCGCCATCTCACAAGTTTGGCGCTACCTCTAAAACCATTTTCCGTAGGTGTTGATTTATGAATTTCTCCATGTGCTTTTGGAAATAGTCTTCTTAATGCTGGCAGAATTCGAAGTCGATTCATCATGGTCATTGCTGAGTACAAACTTAATTTAGTGCCATCTCCAGGTTGAACAGTTCAAAATGACAGTAGTGTCAATTCACATGCCATGGTTGTAGGAGTTTGGAGAGCTGGGTTCTCTATAAATAGTCACCAACTCTCTTGTATCATACCATTCTCATTCTCTTGATTAGCTTTTGTCGTTTGTCTTTTGTGATTGTCTTATACATCAATTGTGTATCATCTTGTGCATTAATATATGTTCATTCTTCAATTTATGAGTGAACAATATTTGCAGCCAGTATTCAATTTCTGAGTGAATATTATTTGCAGCCAGTAATTACATTTCTGTGAGTTCACTATTACCTTTGAGAATGGCATATCTTACCAAAGGAATACGTCATTATCTGTTAATTACTTTTGAGTTTCACTAGTCCATTTCATTTGATTTCTGAGTGTGAGAAGAGTGGAATTTGTGAGGAAGAGTTGACAATTTCTGAAGTGCTGGGAGTAAGAATTGATTAGGGAAGCTGGGTTAAGCTGAGCAACCAAAGGAGAAGGCTGCCTTGTCATTAGTAATTGGGAAAAAGCGATAACAGGCATGGAGTTTCTTCTTCTTGTCATCTTAAAAGGGGTTTACTATATTTTCTATGCTGCATGGAATGTCTTTTCTGTTTGAGCTATAGAAGTATTTAATATTGCTTTTGGAAAAGGGAATTGAAGCTTTCAAGCTGTTTTTATATTATGATTTTAAGTACTCCATGATAGGAGATATTGCTTGACACAAGTAGTTAATTATACTAGATATGTCAAAGGAATTGCTCGACATAGATATATAATTATGTAACATGTGGTTCAACATAGGTATTTAGTTATACTAGACATGTTTGAACATGGGATGCAATGTGTTTGTATTTACTCCATAGTAGGAGATGGATGTTTGTCATTAGTATTATATACTAGGTATGATTGAACATGTACCACACATATGATACACTTAGCTAAGTTATTTAACTAGGAAAGTTTGTGTTTACTCCTAGGAGAGGTCATCTAGTATGGGAGAGGTTTAATATACTTATGTGTAAGTAGATTGTTTGAGGATAGGTTATCTAGGATGACGGACTATCCATTGAAGGATATACCATAGTTACGAGACTCGAACTTGGCTCGGACTCGGCGAGGGTGACTCGACTCGGCGATTTGGTGACTCGACTTACTCATGCATTCGCAAATGAAAAGTTGAAAACCTAGAAATTTAGAGATTTTAAGGATTTTAAAACTTGTTTCAAGCACCTTTATTGAATACAACAAATAAAAGCAAATTTGATCACATACACAAGTATACAACGGTCATTACAAGTATAAAGTATAATAAATTGTAGTTATGTCAAGGAAATAGCATACTTAGATATAAATTAGTCAAATGTATATACAAAACTCATGGAATATGAAATCCATGACATCAAATGTTCCATACAAATATGAAATATCAAAACAATAGCTATAAGTCTATGACTCTATGGCATAGTGGAGCCAGCATCCTTCCTACGAAGGGGTCTAAGGGTCTTGGATGATGTTGTAGCAGCAGCCATAGTCTTTGCTTGTGTCTGACTCTCCAAGCCACTCTTACCAACAACAGCTATGTCTCCTCGTGCTCTAGCCTCCTCCTCAGCCATGGCTACAACCTCAGCCTCTCTCTCTGCCTGGTCCACCCAATCAAGGTCCTTGTCACTAAAGACTGCATCTGTAGCCTTAGTGATCCACTCAAACTGTGGATCAACCTCCTCTAGACTGATCGGGGTGTCGTCGTGGTAAAAAAGCTTCTTATATCTGAGCCGAAGGTTGTAATGAACATATACCAAGTCATTCATTCTCTCCACTGTCAATCTATTGCGCTTCTTGGAGTGTATGTGCTCAAACATACTCCAATTGCGTTCACAACTAGATGAACTGCATTTTTGGCTCAATGTATGAATGGAAACATTTTGCAGGTTCGGTGTATCAGAACCAAACATCTCCCACCATCTATCTGAGATTAGAAAAAGAAACAAAATCAATCTCATTTCAAGTTTCAAGTTCAAGTTCAACATTTAATAATAAATTATAATATAAAAAGATGAAAATTATGCCCTTAAATATATTTTTACTTGGCAATAATGTTGTCCTACTATCTTTGCACATTTGACGTGCAAAGAAGTCTCCTCGTGCCTTAGTGAAGGCATCTATCTTGTGCACTATTTGTGTAGTAACAGCAGGCAACATCCGCTCTATTGTCGAGTAAAGCTTGCTAAGAATTTCTCTATCTGCATGGAAATCACGGCGGAATTGGAAGGACGGATTTAGGAAATATGCGGCTGCATGGATGGGCCTATAAAGTTGGTTTTTCCATCTCCTATCAATGATATCCCAAATGGGACGATACTTCTACTCAACTCCACCATAGATTGATCTAATGGCCTATTTGGCCCTATCCATGCCCTCATATATGTAGCCCATTGCGGGCTTCTCCCCATCTGCAACTCGTAGGAGAACTAGCAAGGGCTGAATAAATTGCAAAGTGCAAACATGTTTCACAAATAAGTGTGAACGAAAATAAACAAATAAAAGTAAGATATGATTAAAAATTAAAACATAATAAAGAATTAAAT
>VDFB02268201.1:0-68775 GCA_007258455.2 Sequoia sempervirens | reverse complement strand
AATAGAATGAACTGCTAGCATATAATTTTTAAACCCTGTTTACAGTTTCAAATAGCGTTTAGAGCCATAGGTCTTTGTTCTATGTCAACTGGTTTTTACCTATATGCATTTAAGGCAATTTTTTTCATAGGACTGTTTATAGCTGCGGCAAGTTGCTATGCAGTTTGCAAATTATCATATGTTTAATCTTCTTGTTTTACAAATAAAAGCCTACAAAGTTAATTTCAAAAGCTGACATGGCAGATGAGTACAATGAATGATGTACTACGTCCCTCATAGACATGATGCAATATTTTTCCATGGTCTTGCTTACATGCAAAATGACTTTAAGCATAGTTTTTTTTTGCTCACATTGCCAATTTCACTATGTGCTTTAAACCTCTAAAGTAAAAGGAAACTGAGGAAAGAAGCTATTTATTGCCTCAAGTAACTTGTTTCTAGTTCTGGATACTGTAACTATAAAATTTTTTGCTTAATCGCTATAAACTCTCCTAGAACAAAGACTTCTAGGATAGAAAAACAATATGCACAAAGTAATAGTGATGCTTAACAGCTGACTTAAGTCTATAGCTAATGGACAAAGCAGCTTGGTTATACATGTCCACCAAGCCATTTCAATAGTTTTCCATCGACCCACATGCTATTTAATGCATTCGCTTTGCATATATGCACTGTGTGGCTGCACCTCTAAGTTTCAATCTCTTTTTAAAATTATTTAATCAATCTATGCCTTCACTTTTGATCAATGGACCTATGCCTTTGCATGTCCCTCAAATTGTCTATACACAAATGATTTTAAAAGCTATTCCCACAAATAAGAAAATCCATAGATCTTCTCTGATCAAACAATGCTTTTGCATTTCCCTGACTTTCTATAAACAGAAAAGATTTGTCAAACTATTCTCTAAGTGCCACTTGATTCATGTTTACCTGAATAGCTTTTAAAATCATTTGTTCTTTGGAAAAAAAAATCAGTCGCTTAGAAGTACATAGCAACAAAGGAATCCAATAACACAAAACATTTAAATACCATAGACCGAGATTGACAATATGAGCAAAAAAGATTCTTGTCAACCAATTGTTGCATGTAGACAAAGCTACCTAAAAATATTGTTTTGTGTTTGTAGCACTAAAAGTATACATCATGCATTGTACTCATTTATCCACTTTGGCAATGTAACAGGAATAAGTACATACAATCCTGCTAGGGGACAATGGATAACAAGGTTAGGTTGAAGAATTAATACTATTTTCCCCTTGTGCTTCTATTAAATTGTTTGTTGTGTGGTATGTTACGTAAGCTTTTGCTACTACTCAATCTGCATTTTCCAACATATATAGAGATTATTAACTTCCAAGATCCTCGACAACATGGTTCATACTATCGAATGCTATTGAGTGAAAGCACATAGGCGACAATGTTAACAATTATAGATTTTGTAATCTAGATACTAGTGTTAAATTCTATTCATACCCAACATTTGCTATACCCAAACACATTAGGTTACACGAAAAAACAAAGAAAATGATAGACGTTGACACCTATGAATTAACAAATCACCCTCAAATATCAAACATTGACTATGTGCTTAAGAGCAAGGGACTTTGCAGATTGAGTGCTTTTGCATACAATGTTGGTGATTGTTTGTTTGACTCATTACAACTATTGCTTAACAATCGGTAGAAATCAATTCAATTATGAAATGGAGCTATAGATTACTTCTTGAATTGCCTTCAAAACAAGGACAAAGAAGCAATAAAATCATACAACTATGAACTAGACCCTGATACTCTATATACATTGCACAAAGTACATGATCCACAAACATACTTCCGCAGAATGCAATTATCTGCACAGCCACAGGCAGATTGTGCAGAAAGTGGATTGTGGGGTGACCTATTTTGCATTCAATGGATATCCAAATCGTTGAATATACAAATCTCCCTTTGGTCAAGCACAACAGCAAGAAGGTACTTACAGTTCAGTAGCTCTGACTACACAGAATCAGTCTCTATACTATTTCATGACATGAATTCTTTAAGTGGACACTTTGAACCATTGTTAGAAATTGAAACACAAAACATAAGTTCAAAACAACCCATGAGTTCACATGAAATAAAAAAATTGTGCCCAAAGTATCCTCAAATATCAAACATTGACAACATCCTTAGAGCTGAAGGCCTTTGTAGATTACGCACATTTGCATACAATGTTGGTGATTGTTTATTTGATTCGCTTCAAGTTCTACTTAACAACCAGTACACCTCAACTCAATTACGCAATGGAGCTATAGATTATTTCCTGACTTGCTTTCAAAAAAAGGACAAAGAAGCAATTAAATCATATAACAATGAACTAAATCCTGGTACTCTATATACATTGCACAAAGTACATGATCAAGAAACATACTTCCGCAAGATGCGATTGTCTGCAAGCTCATGCGAAGACCATGGCCAACGTGGGTTGTGGGGTGACTTGTTTTGCATTCACTGGATATCCAAATGGTTAAAAATACAGATAAGCCTTTGGTCATTGACAACATCAAGAAAGTACTTAGATTTCAATGATTCTGGATATACAAAATCAGTCTCTATACTGTTCCATGATACAAACCCTTTGGCTGGACATTTTGAGCTGCTTCTAAGTATCAAAGCACAAAATCTAACTCGCCTATCCTCAACAAGCTTACTCCAACTTAAAAAGTTCATCAGAAATCGTCCACAATACAAAAATACTTACTTGACCAAGCCACATGCTTTGCCTAAAAACAAGGAAAATTTGATACCATCTGTCATAGAAAACAATTTTAAACATAAATCAACAATAAGACTTAATCACCTGAAGAACTTGATTAGAAAATAAAAACAAATAAAAAGTGTACCTAGCAGCCCAAAGAAAAAAAAACATTGACACCAATAGAAATTTATAAAACAGCAATACAAGATACACTAAAACACTCATGTGCAATTTGCCAAGTGCTCTGTTTTAACAAGGGCATCAGGATTTTCAAAGAAAAGCAAAAACAACTATACTGTGGGCTAGTACAATCAGATTCCTTACCATTCACAGATCTCATATGTAATGTATGCTACTTTGCATTGAAACAATCCACTATTCCAAAGTATGCTATGCCACAGAAAATAAGAACTAATAGACCATTGTGCTATGTACAAAACTTAACTCATCTAGAAGAACGACTTGTCTCACTTAGAATTGCATTTGCACAGATTTGGGAACTAGGGTTCAAAAGGTCTCAAATAGGCCTGATAGGTTTTATTATAAATGTCCCTGTTGACATAAACATTGTACATAGAGCATTACCACAATCAATTAACAACACACAAACAATTGTTGTTTCATTGAAAAGACGCTTACAATACAAAAATGCATTTCAGAAAGGCATGGTGCGCCCAAATGTCATCATGCAAGCTTTGACTCAATTAACAAGGACACCATTATACAAAATGCATGAAGTCCACATAAACCAAGAGTGGCAAGAAGTTCTCCAATGCACTAAAGAAAACGAAGCCAATAGTCCACAAAATACAAGTGAAACAGAATTAGACAGTGAAATGGAAAATTAAAACCCATCAGAAACATTGATACATGGATTCATTGAGTCTAGAAGTATCCATAACATGGAGAACAAGATTATTGAAATTGCACCTGCAGAGCACAAGTATCCAATTGGAATATTTAAGGACATTTATGTTGAAGAAATGAATTTCCCAACTTTATTCTTTGGCAAGTCACGTGATAATGACATTGTAAAAAACTTTATGTATCAAAAAATAGTACGTTGGGAGCTCTTACAGTCACAAAAACAATTTGCATATCATACAACAAACATTTTTTTCAAAGCTATAAAGGTTCTAATACAACAAGTACTATCCACAATGACAATAAGAATCCGCAAGGGCCAGTTAAAAGGGCGGAAGCTATTTGCGAAAGATGTTAAACACAAACCAAACCTAGAAAAAATTCTTAAATCAGATATTGGATACGTTGATTTCAAAAGAATAAGAATCTCTCCAGACTATTCACAACTTAAAAAAAATGTATTTGCTATGATTTGACAACTAGGACCACCAACATTTTTCATCACTTTCTCTAGTGCTGAGCAAAATTGGGATCCACTAATTCAAACATTACAAGAGCTGCACAATCTACACCAATTAGCACAGAACCGTCAAGAATCTAATCACCCAAAACACATTGACAAATTTGAACTAATCAAGAAAGATCCTATCACTTGTGCACGTTACTATAAACATAGAATCAATGCAATTAAAAAATTGATACTTATAGATGACTCTTTCTTTGGAAATGTCATTGATTACTTTTCAGCCACTGGGTTTCAAAATCGAGGAAATGAACATGATCATTTCCTCATATGGATTAAAAATGCACCAATCTACACAGAAAATAACAACACAGACGTCATAGCTTTTGTTGATAAGTATATTACCTGCGACACTCAAAATTTGGAACCTCCTTTGGCAATGCTACACAAACACCATCATACAAAGAAATGCAAGAGATCAAGAAAACAACTTTGTAGGTACAATTTTCCTTTCCCACCAATGCAAAAGTCAACTATACTTTTACCAATAGTCAAAAAGACTGAAGCGATAACTACAAATGCCACTTACATCTTTTCAAAACTCCAAAAAGCAAAGTACGATGAAACATTCACTTTTTAAATGTTCTAAAAAGAATTAAACTTAAGTGACAATGAATACATTGAAGCTTTGAGCTCAACATTAAACAAGCCCACGCTTTTCTTACAAATAAAACCATCACAAATATGGAACAATAGTTTTTCAAGAAAAATTCCAGACCTTTGGAAGGCTAATACAGATGCACAATTTGTCCTAAATGCATATGTTGCTGCTATGTACTGTAGCTCATGTATTGCAAAAGTAGACAAGTCAATGACATATGCATTCAAAAGAATACGTACAGACCACAAGCAAGACAATATTGATGCAATACGAATGGTGAGTAAACTTGGCAATGCCATGCTTAACTTGCAGCAAATGTCATCACAGCAAGCTGCACATATTGTTCTGTCATTGCCATTAAATTATAGTTCAAGAAAATGTATATTCATTGATATGCGATCTAACAATGATCGTACATTTACACTCAAATCTGTTAAACGATTAAGCAATGAGCCGGATGAATCACAAAACGTTCTTGCAAAATCTATTATAGACTACTATTTAAAACGCCCTAAAACAATGGTGGACATATGTCTTGCAGAATTTGTTTCAAGATACAACAAATACGGTGCTAAAATTGAACCAAAGGCCAAACCCAATGTTATATGGTTTATCAATTTCAACAAACACTTTGATTTAGAGAATCATTGTAGAGAGCAATTGGTTCTTTATGTTCCATTTACCATTAATGAAAATACACTAAAACAAAACTTTGATTGTTGGGAACATGCATACATGTACCATGGACAAACCATTCAAACAAACAGTGCAAAGTTCGTCCACAGCCCAAACTCCGCATGGGGTGACATTGACAAAGCTATAAATGAACTTCAGTCTCCTGAAGATGAAAAGCTCATTGACCTGCTAATGCAAGCAAAGCTTTCCAAGAAAGAACTATATGACATTCAAACAGACCTTCCAAACATAGGCCATTCTAATCCAAATACCACATACTCCAATGGATTTCAAATTACAAAGCACCCACAGATTATAGATAACAATGAATACTAAAAGTTAAGACAAATGTTAAATAAAGAACAACAAGCAATTATTAAGGATGTTCTCATAAAAAAGATGAAAAATCCACAAAATCCATTGCACTTGTTTTTAACTGGAGGAGCTGGAACAGGTAAGACTTTTACAGCAAAAGCCATCTACCAAGCTCTCGTTCACATGTATAGCAATTCTGTTGACAATAATCCAGACAAACCCAAGGGCTTATTAACTGCATATTCAGGTAAAGCAACATATAACATAACGGGATTCACATTACATTCAGCATTTCACATACCTTTTAATACATCAGAATTCCTGCCCCTAAACACTGAAGTGCTTGGCACTATGTCAAAGCACTATGATCAATTGCGCATACTCCTTATAGACAAGATATCATTAGTTGGCTCAACATTTCTACGGTATATTGATAGAAGACTACGGGACATAATGCAAATGCCTACAACATACTTTGGGAACCTTGATACCATATTTTGTGGTGACCTTTACCAGGCACAACCTGTCCTTGAATCTGTGGTTTTTGATAATAGGCCTACTCCAATTGAATTAATGCCTTATAGTTTCTGGAAAGACCACATAAAATGTTATTCATTGATGACTACCATGAGACAAAAAGATGAAATATTTATTTCAATTCTCAATAGACTACGAGTAGGCATTCAGACAACTCATGACATAGACTATATCAACAAAATTTGCTTTCGTCCTGTACTATTAGATCCATTGCTTCTACATCTTTTCTATAGAAGAGTAGACGTTCAAGCACATAACAACAAAATGCTATCAATCATTCCTGCCCAAATGGTTGTGCTAGATGCGATAGATGAAGTTAACGAGGACCTTAATGCAATACGAGTGTACAGTCATACAACGACACTTCCATCACAAATATGCTTGCAACCAAACATTCTTGTTGAGCTTTATGCAGGCAATTACAATGTTCAAGATGGCCTCGTCAACAGATCAAATGGAATTTTTAAAGCATATACATCACAAAATAATATTGATATTGTTTGGATTAAATTTAATGACCAATCAATTGGACATCACCAGTGCACAAAACTAGCACATTGCTATTCTACTATCATTGACAAAGACTGGGTGCCTATACAACGCATTGCTAGGCCAATCCAGAAAAATAACAATAAACAAGAAAATTATAACTAGAAAACAATTCCCAGTACAAGTAGCATGTGCGCGAACCATACATTGAACCCAAGGATTAACAATGGAGTCCTTAGCTTTTGATCCCACTGGCATTTGACAGCATGGACTAACGTATACAGCTCTGTCACGAACAAAATCAGTAGAATCATTGTTCCTGTTACAACCTTTATCTACAAAAAAACTTCAAAATTAAAGACAAAATACAACTAGAAATGTCTCGTCTTCAAACATGTGCACAATGGCAACTTGATAATCTAGACACATGTTCAAAAAACAAATCACATTTGCTCCTATGTACATTGAACACTCGTAGCTTGAAAGCACATGCAAATGACATCGTCAATGACTATGACATAATGCAATCTGATATCTTATGTCTCCAAGAAACACATATGCATCCCTTTGAGCTAAATACCTTGCTGCAGGATTTTGATAGCTTCTCTGTACATAACATACATGGCATAGCAACTTTCACCAGGAAACATTTGTTCTTGTCAAAAACAGTACAACATGAAACTTCAAATATTGAAGCTATCACATTAACACTAATGCTATCTAACAATGAACTCAATGTTTGTAATATTTATGCAAGACCTGCAACTGCCATAGATGAAATAATTGCAATGTTGCAAATAATTATTGGGTCCACAAATTTAGAAAACATGTACATTTTAGGCAATTTTAATGTTGACATGTCTATAGAAAGCAGAGGCAAAAAAATGCTCCATAGCTATATGCAACAGAACAACATACAATTTATGTTGAACCAACAACACAACATAGGCAATTCAATCATTGACCACATTTGGTCCAACACGGCTACAAATATATGCTCTCCCTATATATCAGAAGCATATTGGGTTGATCACAATCTAATTTTCCTAAAATTGCATCTTGCATAATAGACAAATTCAACTTTATAGAACTTATAGCCTTATATCACCTTTATGCATTGCAATGTCTTTTCCAATACTATATCCATTATTTGCAGGAGATCTATGGATGAAACTAAAAGGCAAGCAAAGCAAATACAAACCACACAAGAAGAAACAGTACAACGGTAAAGTGCCCATAGTATTATTCCTTCGTACTCATTCGCCCAAATCACAAATATTCAAATAACATTGTTCCAATGCTTTGCAAGACACCAAAAGATGTATCAAAAAGACAAGCCAAACAGGTGCAAATTACACAAGAAGAATCAGCACAACGGTAAAGTGCTTCATTCTGCAGTGTGCTGCGAGCTCCCCAAGTTGCTAATATAAAATTAGCATTTTACTGACATTGTCCTTGTTCGTTGTAGGACAAAAGTCAAGAAACCTAGAATTGTTTCAATCAAACAGCTAAACACAAGAAGAGCTAGAGACACCTTCCAGGGTGATGTCCTTGTTGTCTACAAAGCAACATTGGATAAGGCCAACAAAACACGGGAAATGCTACGTGTTGATCTGACAGATCACAAAGCAGAAATGACAATCACGTTAAATGTTAGTGGAGACCTTGTCTATCAACATGAGCCTAAAATAGTCCCAAGATCAGCTATTTCAATATCAGATTTCCAAGTTGCACCTAGGACAGCTTATGACAGAGGTGACTATGATTGCATTTTGATTTTAACAGCCATAAGCAGCACTAAAAACATCCCCCGCCTCTGTCAAGAGTACAAATTCATCCCAAGTACAACTATCAGCCAATTGCTAACAACTGTAAATGAGTACCCAGCTGGCACCATAGCTGCACTGGTAGTTGGTGCCAGGAAAATGGGCACTTAATTTGCAATTGACATCAAAGATGGCCACACTGACATAGACAGGGCACAGGTATTTTCAGTCTACAAAACTTTCACCTCTTCTTTAAGTTTCAAGCTTTAAATGTTCTGCAATCGTCTCTATAACAATTCCCGGAACAAAATCTAATTATCTCATTGAATTGCAGTTGCTATTATGGTCAACCTATGAGCAACAATACTTTGCACTCGAAGACTAATTGCATACAAATAAAACACCTGCAATGCTTTTCAAGAATGTTGTAAGAAAAACAGATCAAAGGAACACATTTCACACATGTAAATCAACATTCATCTGTGCCTTGAATGACAAAAGAAGCTTGGAAAAACTCAACAGCCTACTACATTCAACTTTCAAGGTAACAACATTCTTTTTTTAAAAATCTAGTTCATTCAAACTTTTTTTTTTCTCCTCTAACAATTTTGAACCATATTCTATAGGTTTCTGGTATTCTAAAAGCAGCAAATGCGTTTTCCAATCCATTCCATGCATGTTGCCCAAAATGCAAATTCAAATTTACTGCTTATGGCACACTCCAAGAAAAAACTGCTCACTGCAAACAGTGCAACCAACAAGTCAATTATACATTTTGTTTACAACTTAAAACCACCATAACAACTTATGACAATCAAACAATTCAGTCTTCAATTGACCAGGCCACCATGCACCGTCTATTGCCCACACTGCAAAGGCTCAGCTATGAAGACTACATTAAGGACAAGTCAGCAATGATATTCATCCTACGGGACTTCAGTGCTGAAGGAAATTTTAGCCTTGACCAAAACAATGCCATTGTTGAAGCCATTTGCATTAACAAATAGACAAGAACCATCACCAGAAGGTAATAAAGTCATTCATATGTAAACTTTTTTTCTTTTCAACCAGTACCTCAAATCACTATTCATACAAACTATGTTTCTAATACATAGGATTTTGTTGGATTTACAGGAAACTAGGAATAGAGGAGCAAAGATTTACATTGTTCAAACTTTTACTTTTTCTCCTTTCTATGCTCCAAGACATTTCACTGGTTCTCACATGTTACAGACATCTTTCGTTTTATAAAACTTTATTGCTATTATACATTTAGACACTTCTATAGGTTACTATGTTAAAGTATTCTAGAATATGGACATCTGAAACTCTAATTTTGTTTTTGCACCTATGAAGACAATGGTTCTCTATGTACATCTGACATATATGTTCAATAATTATTATCCCTCTATGTATAATGCCATTCAAACTATATAGTTTAAATGTTCGCTTTTGCATTCTGTCATTCCTAGCTTTTCCAAGATTTGCTTTATGATTCTTACGCTTTCAAGAATTTATGGTAACCAGTTAGAAGTTATTATGGTTACACACTCTAGACCCATTAACAAGTTACTTGAGACAGTAAATGGTTATTTTCCTTTGGCTGTTTTCCATTTTTTGCTGTTATTGCAACCAAGTCTCGCCCCTGCTTCTATGCATTGTACTTTATAGTCACCTTTTCATCATGTATTCTAATGTATACAGTACACTCCTGCATACACAAATCCATTTGTTGCTTTTGTTGCATATATGCATTTTCACATGTATATATGCTTCTATGTCCATATGCACATACACACATATTCGTGTGTCCATGTATTCATTTAAGCTTCTACGTATTCCTCTATGCAACTGCATATACATGCGTCCATGTATTTATGGACCTGTCACTCTAGCCTTGTACCAATTTATTATGTTATATGGATAACACATATAGTAACACTAATTAACACTAATTAACTGTTTCACTATACATAGTAACTATTTTCATGAATGCCAGATAAGCTTATGTGTATTAGGATACATATATACTGACACACAAAACTACTGATTTACGATCTCTATTGTCCCATTTTTGTAGACATGTTACTATTGCAATCAAGTATGTAAAGCATTGATGTTCAAAGAAATTAGATACAGGAATGGCAATATGTTACTCAACCTTCTCTTATGCCTTTATAGCAGTTTTTTCATTGCATTTCAAGAAAACCAAAAACTAGAATTTTATTCATATTATTTCCATCTGTGGCATTTACAGCTTTTCCAATAATTATTACAAGCATAGAGTTCAATGTTGAATAGTTCTATTGTTCATGTGATGCCTACAACATTGTACCCTGGCCAAAGTACCTTGGACACGCGTGGCCTCCAAGCGATTTCACTGCCTTCACCTCAAGCTAGATGCCATTCAATGCATTTAATTTTAATTCATGTTTCACGTACATCTACCCACCAGTTTGATAAACTATGCCTTTGCTTAATTTTAATTGATCAATTTATGTGCTCGCAGTTCCCTGATATTTTAATGCATTTAATCTACATTCATGGACTACGTACCTCTACCTGCTACCTTTTGAAACTACGCCTTTGCTTAAATTTATTTAATCAATTTCTTTGACCACATTTCTTTGACAAGTTTGTTTGAACAATTCGCTTCCCCTCTATGTGTTTCCATAACCACAACAGGTCACAACATTCCTTTATCTTGTATGCTTTCATCATAGCATGAAAGCTCAAAGCAATTGCAGATTCTAGGTTTTCATAACCCAGGCTTATAGAACACAAAAACAACACACACAAAGTAATAAAGATGCATACCAAGTAGCTTAACTCTATATTAAATGGCCAAAGTACCTTATCCTTGCATGTTCACCAAGCAACACCAACGCGTTCACCTCCAGCCAGATGTCATTTAATGCATTTACTTTGCATTCATGCATTGTGCTTACATTTTCCTCATATTTTAATGCATTTAATCTGCATTCATGGATTGCGTACCTCTAGCCACCAACTTTTAAACTATGCCTTTGCTTAAATTTTTTTAATCAATTTATGCGTTTGCATTTTCCCAAATTTTTAAAATGAAAATGATTTATAAAGCTACTCGGATGAATAGAAAAATAGATAAATGCTAATTTTCCAATATATAGAATAGCTCTCCAAATGCAAACTGTACCAAAAAAAAAACTAATATGTTCAATGGCAAAATGTGATTGGCCAATGCTGCCGGTTAAAAGCATTCTGGGCAAATGCATAGGCAAATTTAGAATACATTCACAGGAGAGAGCTTTTGATTCTAAATCCATATGTATACTTTGATTCAAACTAGTGGATGAAGGTACATAATGCACTGATGCAAGCTCAATGCATTCAATGGCATCTGGCTAAAGGGAACGTTGTTTGCATTGCTAGTTACTCTTTGAATATATAACAAGGTTCAAGGAAAAAACTCTCATTACCACACATGTTGACATAATTTTTGTTCCAAACCTCTCTTTATGAGCCCGCTTTGTAGTAATAAAAAAAAAAACAAACTTTACAAGCCTCACATGCAACCATGCATCTTGCTTATAGTTACACTTCTACATGCATCCATGTCTACTGCAATACATCTATCTATGTGCACATGTAGCCATGGGTATAAGTATCTATGCAGCTTCATATGCAATCCATGGATATTTCCATTCATGTATATTTAAGCATTTATGTATCCTGCTATGCATCTATCTATCTGTCCATGCAACTACGTTTCTATGTATTCTTCTACCTGTAGATGCATCCACGCATATATGTATGTGTTTACTACTTTCCAGATTAAAAAAAAACAACTTTGGAAACATCAACTTCCATAATTAAATACCAATATGCATAGAGTCATCATATTACTCTAACTAGATGACTGTGAACTACATGTTACCTATGCAATCTAAATTCTAGAGATACATACCATCCTTATGCACCTATGCACAAATACATACTGTCGAACATATATACATAATTACATGTACACATATACACATGCAAGCCTGTATACATGGATGCATACAAAGATTATGTTTCATGGGATTATTAAAGAGTTCAATTGCTTTTTATATGGTTCCACACTTTGCATTTGTGCCTATGAGGACAATAATTACAGTATCCAGAACCAGAAAACCAGTTACTTGAGGCAATAAATACTTTCTTTCCTCAGGTTTCTTTTACTTTAGAGGTTTAAAGCACACAGTTAGATTACCAATGTGAGCATATATACTTTCTTTGCTCAGTTTTCTTTTACTTGCTCATTCCTTCCAAAGCTCTCTTTATAGCACTGTTGTGCATTGCCTCCAAGACTCACATGAATCCTTGGTATTTCAAGAAAAGATTCAATTGGATAATACTAAAAATGATGTAAACTATGATTTTATAATCAACGTATCCAAATGCACTACAACAATTCGAAACCCAACTTCATTTAACATGTACAATGACAATAAACAAAACGAAAAATGCATTTGCTTCAAAGTTTTTAAAGCAATTTCAAGAGATTGTCTAGCCATTGTCCAAAATATAGTTTTCTATTAGCATAGACCTTCAACCTTCTTTAGGTCTGACTGCTACTTTGTTAATTCTTTCTCATTGAAAAGTCAAAATGTGAAATGTTCCCAAGGATAATTATACTTTTTTATGTCTTTTAATTGTTATATATTCAAAGACTAATTAGCAATCAAAACAGCCTCCCCTCTAGTCAGATGCAATTCAATGCATTAATTTTGTATCAATGAACTGTGTACTTTCAGCCATTACTTTTAATCGAAGTATGCATATGGATTCAAAATCAAACTCTCAAAATAAATGCATATATAAATGTGTCTTTTTCTTCATTTCATAATGTATCTATGTATCCATAGGTGCAGTTATGCATATATCGATTTGTGCATATATCTTGTTATCTCTTTATGCATCTGTCTATATATGTATGGTTGTATCTAGGGGTACATGTATACCTTCATTTATGTGTATAAGCGCCTATGAATTGCACACACACATCCATGTATATATGCATCTATCAATAACTTGCATGGACACGTGTATATATGCATCTATGGACTCATGCACCCATGTATCTATGACAGCTCATTGGTTCCAAAGCTCTCTTTATAGGACAACTGTGCATTGCCTGCAAGACTCAGATGAATCCTTCGTATTTCAAGAAGAGATTTGAATGGATAACACTTAAAATGATCTAAACTATGATTTTATAGTCAAAGTATACAAATATATAAATGTGTCTTTTCTTCTATTTCATTATGTATCTATGTATCCATAGATGTAGCCATGCATATAACGATTTATGCATATCTTGCCATCTCTACAAGCATCTGTCTATATATGTACAACTGTATCTATGGGTGCATGTATACATTGATTTATGCATATAAGCACCTATGAATTGCATACACACATCCACCTATAGATGTGTCTATTGATATTTTGCATAGATATATGTATATTTAGTTGTTTTTATTTATCTGAATAGCTTTATAAATTATTGTTGTTATTGAAAATTAGTGATATGCGATTGCATAGATACATGTATATGAATACATCCTTCCATGTAACATACGCATTTGTACCTGTTTCCAAATATGCATACATCCATGTATACATGTGTTCATATGTCCATCTCTCCATGTAGTTCTGTTTTTAGTGTATACATGTTTCTGTTGATGCATCCATGCATATACCTGTGGTTAGCTTTACGTATTTATCTCTCCATGTATTTAATGTTCTCCACTCCATCAACATTCACATGTTCTCTATTTTTATGTTCTCCAAAATTTATATTTTTCATAGTGTATGCATTAGAACTTCTACTTTGTCTTTTCTTTTGACTTTTCTATCCATAAATATCATTATATTTTTATATCCACTCTTCTATTGTTGCATTTCAAGGAAGCTCAAGGATCTCACTACCTTGTTCAGTGTGAAGGAGAGTGATAAATGCAACATGGGTCTC
This sequence comes from Sequoia sempervirens, assembly GCA_007258455.2. Classification (NCBI taxonomy): domain Eukaryota; kingdom Viridiplantae; phylum Streptophyta; class Pinopsida; order Cupressales; family Cupressaceae; genus Sequoia; species Sequoia sempervirens. The sequence continues at coordinate 54,270 of VDFB02268201.1, read as the reverse complement.
TTTCCTATGTTTATATTGACGGACTAAGCCCTATGATGATTTTTAAAAGCATAACCAATACCAAACTACACATTCTTCCACCCATTGTTACAAAAAATAATAACTTCATACCCTATTGATTCCATTTATTTCCATTTTCACCCTCACACATCCTTTCTTCTCAAATCAAATACATTTCAAAATCCAATTATTTGCTACTGTTGCCTCATACCAATGTGTTGCGTTCCTTTTTTCACTAAACCCAGCACTCTCATTGAAATTTTCATTTCTTCCATTTAATTGTAAGCATACAACTTGCAAACGATAAATTCACACCAGTTACATTCACATTCATTCTCATATCCACCATCCCATATCCTTGCCTCCCATGTCAAATACTTTTCATAACTTATTCATACACCTTATTTGCATCTCACCCTTTTCTCAATTCACTCCCTTTATTCCACTCGCATAACTCATTCTTCTTTCTAACATTCACATATCTTTATCTATCTACACCTCAAATATACCTTCATCCATCACAACAAAATTCACACCATACCAAACAAAGAAAAAGATGAAGAAAATATCAAGGTTATGCAAATAAACACTTAGGGCTTCAAAAATAACACTCATAACATATAGTTCTATTCAAGAGTTATTTTCATAATGCCTTTTGTAAACCTTGGTTATTACAGATCCCTAAAAGTGCATATGACAGTTTCTTCAAGCCTATAATGTGTAATTAGATTTAACAAATATTGCTTTTTCGCTTTTTAGTCTGTTTGATACAAGAAATCCAAGTAGGGTTTCACAGTGCTTTAAGGCAATTATATACTTTCATTATAAATTCATATTTTTAACTACTTTTAGTATTGTTTATTCAAGTTTTTTTGTTCAAATGCAAAGGCTTCATCTGCGTTTGATAGGAATTATTGTTTATAGGATGTTGTGACATACATTAATTGGAAGTATCTCATCATCTTTCTTATCAGGATGCTAACAACCTTTCTTTGTATATGTTCTTCAATGTATCTGGATACTATGAACTATGAATTCTATTTGCATATCACTTGGTTGTACGAGCTATAGTAAGCGCTACACAATCATAGCAATCACAACTCATAGTATTCATATACACCCATGCACAAATACATGGTATTCAACACATTAACACATACATGGTCTTCTAGGCCTTCTTTCTTACTTGCCTTTGATCAATAGTTCAAATGCACACAAAGCTAATTGCAATCATTTCTTTCTTTGAATTGCTAGGTACTTAAAGGCTAACTAGCAATTGCCTACTTATTTAGATTGACTTGTTTGTTTATAAGATTACTTTTTGATAGCAACTTTTATATTTAGAATAGTTCAATTAATGATTTGAATTAGGATTCATCATGGATATATTATGTTGAACCGTACTATACACTTGAAATTTCAAACTATAAATCGATTGTTCTAGATTTGTCATTATCTTATCAACTTGCACATCACACACTTTTTGCTGAATGAATAGATGAGTCATTTGCTATCACCAAATGAATCATACTAGTGCATATCAAAGGTACCTACACTACACAGTTCAATGGACACTACACGAAATGGAGAACAACATTGACAGCCTAGGAATTATATTCTTATCATGGAACCAAATGAAGTATACATTATTTACATCATTGATTTTTTGACTATGTAGAATTGGAGAGGTTTGGTTTTGGCAAAAGCATTTTTGTGTTAAATTTTGTTTCATTATACTCTTCAAGTTGATAATATATGCAACATGGTTTAACACTAAAAATGCTTTCACTGAAATAAAAGTTGTCCAATGCAAGTATCTATATCGTAAACATGATGTTACATATTTGAATATATTGATGTTATATTCAAAGACTGCTTAGCAATTCAAACAGTCTCCCCTTTGGCCAGATGCCATTCAATGCATTAATTTTGTCTAAATGAACTATGTACCTTCAGCCACTAGTTTTAATCAAACTATGCATATATATATGTGTCTTTTTTCTCCATTTCACTATGTGTCTATGTATCCATAGATGCAGCCATGCATATATCGATTCATGCATATGTTGCCATATCTCTAGATGCATTTGTCTATACATGTATGACTGTATCTATGGGTGCATGTATACATTGATTTATGCATATATGGACCTATGAATTGCATACTCATATACATCTATATATGTATCTATCAATATCTCATATGGATAGATGTATATATGCATGTATGCACTCATCCATCCATGTATCTGTCTTTGTCTTTAGCCAGATGGCCCCTAATGGCCAGAGTTTCCTAGACACCCATGGCTATCAAGCAATTCCAGTGCCTTCCCCACTAGTTACATGGCATTTAATGCACTTGCTTCAATTATTTTGACCCCTCCATGTGTTCTCTTTTTCCTGATATTTCAATGCATTTAATTTGCAATCATGGAATATGTATCTCTACTCACTAGTCTTCTAGACTTTGCATTTGCATATATTTATTTAATCAAACTATGCGATCGCACTTCACTGATTTTCAATAACAACAATAGTTTATAAAGCTATTATGATAAATAGAAATATCTAAATGCTAATTTCCTAATGTTGATTTCTCAAAATAGCACTAGTTTTCCAATATAACAAAATTAAAAGTTATATGTTGACATACATTCATGCATATTGTCCATCCGTGCATATATGCATATATGCCTTCCTCCATATTTGCATATGCATATGAATACATCCTTCCATGTAAAATATGCATTTGCACCTATATCCAGATATGCATACTTCCATGTATACATGTATTTGTTAATGCATCCATGCATATATATGTGAATTGCTCTTCGTATTTCTGTCTCCATGTATTTGATGTTCTCCACTGCATCAGCATTTACATGTTCTCTTTTTTATGGTCTTCCATATTTATTTTTTCCATAGTATATGCATAAGAACTTCCACTTTGTCTTATATTGTCGCATTTCAAGGAAGCTCAAGGATCTCAGTACCTCTTGTTGCAAGAAATAATCACTTCATACCCTATTGATTCCACTCATTTCCATTTCCACCCTTGCACGTCCTTTTTTCTCAAATCAAATACATTTTCAAATCTAGTTATTTGCTTGTCTTCAATCACACCAATGTATTTCGTTCCTTTTTCACAAAATCCGGGTCTCTCATTGAAATTTTCATTTCTTGAATTTAATTGTGAGCATATAACTTCCAAATGATAAATTCATACCATTTACATTCCCATTCATCCTCATATCCACCATCCCATATCCTTGCCTCCCATCTCAAATACTTTTCATAACTTATTCATATACGCTATTTGCATCTCACCCTCCTCTCAATTCACTCCCTTTCTTCCACTTCCATAACTCATTCTTCTTTTTTACACTCACATTTCTTTATCTATCTACACCTCAAATATACCCTCATCCATCACAACAAAATTCACACCATAACAAACAATGAAAAAGATGAAGAAAATATCAAGGTTATGCAAATAAACATTGAGGGCTTTAAAAATAACACTCATAACATACAACTGTATTCAAGAGTTATTTTCATAATGTCTTTTCTAAACCTTGTTTATTAAAGATCCCCAAAAGCACGTATAACGGTTTCTTCAAGCCTATTATGTGTAATAAGATTTAACAAATATTTACATGTTTCCATCTATTCATATGCATCATTAGGCATTCTTTATACAGTTGTTCTAAAAACAACATTGTATATGTTTCAAATGCAAATTGTTCCTAAAATTTATCGCTTATGTACACGTGCATCTAAAAATTGTTCTTTTTGTACCGAATTACATGGACACAACTATACATTCATCCATGCATATATGCTACTTGAGCATCACTATGCTTTCACAGATTTGTATTTTTACTTGATTTTAGTGTTTTCCATTCAAATTCCTCGTTCACATGTCATGTGCCTTTCACTCTTCTTTGCATTGTCTGCACATGGATACATGTATACATGCATCCATGTCTACAAACATGCCTCAAGCATTGCAACAAATGTTTAAGATTTTCCGCATCAATATTTCAAACAAAATAGTAATACACCTTTTGCTTCTTGGTTAAGATCATAAAGGAAATTTGTTACTGCAAATGTAAACATGCATCCATGTAATGTATCTTGGTAACCCATGGCCATCATATTTTCATGCATATTGTCCGTACATGCATATATGCATATATGCCTTCATCCATATTTGCATATGCTTATGAATACATCTTTCCATGTAATGTATGCATTTGCACCTATATCCACATATGCATACTTCCATGTATACATGTGTTCATATTTCCATCTCTCCATGTAATTATGTTTTCTATGTATACATGTGTCTACTGATGCATCCATGCATATATATCTCAATAGCTCTATGTTTTTTTTTTCTCCATGTATTTAATGTTCTCCACTGCAATAGTAATCTATTAGATACACACATATATACATGGCAACATAGATACATGCATTCATATATACATAACTGCATGCATACATATATTCATGCAAACTTGTATGCATGGATGCATACAAAGACTATGTTTCATGGGATTATTGAAGAGTTCACTTGCTTTCTATATGTTTTCATATTTTCCATGTGTACCTATGACGACAATAACCATAATATTTAACAGTATTCCTCTATCCTTGATAACAGCTCATTAGTTCCAAAGCTCTCTCTATAGGACAGCTGTACATTGCCTACAAGACTCAGATGCATCCTTCGTATTTCAAGGAAAGATTTGAATCAATAACACTTAAAATGATCTAAACTATTACTTTACAATCAAAGTATCCAAATGCATTGAAACAATGCCAAACCCAAGTTCCCTTTAACGTGTACAATGAAAGTAAATAGAAGGGAAAATGCATTTGCTTTAAAGTTTATACAGCAATTTCAACAGGTTACACATGCATTTATAGATTGTGCTTTCTGTACCAAATTACATGGGCACATCTATACATTTTTCCATGAACAGATGTTCACATGGATCCATATATTTATGCATTCCTTTGATATATGCTTTGCTGGTATATAATTTGTTTTCCCTATTTTCCTTTCGCTTCCTACTTTAAATGCTACTTGAGCATCGCTATGCTTTCACAGATTTGTATTTCTACTTCAGTTTACTATTTTCCATTCAAATTTCTTGTTCACATGTCATGTATGCTTTACACTCTTTTTATTTTGTGCACATGCATACATCTATACATGCATACCTCAAGCATTATTACAAATGTCTAGGATTATTTGCATTCAATACTTCAAACAAAATAATAATACATTTTTGCTTCGTTGATAAGGTCATAAAGGAAATTAGTTACTGCAAATGTGGAAATGCACCCGTGTCAAAGGTGCTAATGTTCATTGGTGTTTCTCTTTTCACTCTTGCATCCTTAAATATCATTATATTTTTATATCTATTCATCTCTTGTCACATTTCGAGGAAGCTCAAGGATCTTGGAGCTTTCTTTAGTCCAAAGGAGAGTGAGAAATGAGACGCTAGTATTTCTTTTGTATTTGTATTGAGACATTCAGCCCTATGATGATTTTATAAAACATAACCAATAACAAAATACACATTCTTCCACCCTTGCTTGCAACAAAATTTCACTTCATACCCTATCGAATCCACTCATTTCCATTTCCACCTGTGCACATCATTTCTTCTCAAATCAAATACATTTCAAAATACATTTATACGCTTCTCTTGCATCACATCAATGTCTTGCATTCCTTTTTTTTCTTCAATCCAACTCACTCATTCAATTTTTTTATATCTTGCATTTAATTTTAAGCGTATAACTTGAAGATGATAAATTCATATAATTTACATGCCATTCATTCTCACATCCAATTTCACATATCATTCCTTCCCATATCTAATACTTTCCATATGGCATTCATATACCTTACTTGCATTACATCATTCTCTCAATTCCTTCTCTTTGTTGCACTTACATCACTCATACTTCTTTACCACCCTTACATATCTTTATCTATCTATAGCTCAAATATACCTTCAACCATTACAACAAAATTCACACCATACCAAAGAAAAAATTGAAAAAAATATCAAGGTTATGCAATTAAACACTGAGGGCTTTCAAAATAACTATGACAACATAGAATTGTATTCAGGACTTCCTTTGAAAATGTTTTATACTATAACATGTTTATTGCAGATAACTAAGAGCACATATCATAGTTTCTTGGAGGCTAAAATGTATAGTCATTTTTCATAAATATTTACATATATCCATGCATTCAAGTGCATAGTTGGATATCCTTAATACACTTGGTCAAAAAACAATAATGTATGATTCTTTTGTTTCGATCATAAATGTTCTTTTCATATCTGTCAAATGCAAATTGTTTCAGACATTTTTCTACCTTTCCGCAATTAGGCATATATACATTCTTGTTTACTAATGTATTGCTCGTTTGTTTCAATCTATAATGTTTTCGTACTTCTTGTACAAGTTGTAACTTGTTTCTAACAATTCTAACTTTATGGACGCAGGAATATATAGATTCTTCTTAACATACCAAGTTAAATGGACACATGTACACATTCGTGCATGCATATGTCTTTACATGGATCCATATTTTAATGCTTTTCTTCCATATATGCATTCGTACTAACTAGTTTATTTATCTTGTTTTCTTTCATTTAATACTGCAAATGCAATTTCAGTCTCATCACGCTTTCAGGCTTGCTCTGGTGACGACGATGGTTTTCACTATTTTCTGCATTCTGTGCACATCGCTCAATGTCTCAATGCCTCCATGTACATGTTATGCTTCAAGCATTGTTACAAAGATTATAAGAATATTTTACTATGCATTATTATAATAATTTAATGTTTATACGCAAAGTGCTACAAACATGTTCATTATTTTATTGTACCTGCATTTTATTTTACCTAATAAAATTCTTTATATCTTTTCAAATTATTTTTAAAAAAAAATATATACACAAAAAAATATTCATTCGTAATTCATTACCAACATTCAAATCTAATTTATAATCAAATCAATACCTTTCTACAGTTTCATCTAAGAATTTATCGTAAAATTTTTTACACTTATTACATTTTCATAAGTTAAACTATTACATTTTATGTTATACTTACACAAATTTAATCTTAGGTAGTAAGCTCCTTTATTATAATTTTGCAAATTACTTATTGTTTATTATATAAACACAATTTTTTACTCATATTACATAAACAATATTAAAATCTTATTTATAATAAAATCAATAGCTTTCTAGTCACTCATCTAACAATTTACTGTAATATAATTACATTTTTCTATACACAAAAATATCTTATCATATTACATACACAGGATTTAGATCTTACTTATAATAAAATCAATAGCTTTATATAATACTAATCTTCACACTACATTTAAAAAAAAACATTCCTTAATCTTACAAAAGTTTATACTCAAATGAGCTACCCCTACCAATCTTCCACCTAACACTAATGTTCCTATTAGCACTTGCATATTCTAACATGATAAACTAAAATAACTCAATTACAAATATCTGTACACCAAAACTTTGTTCCATTTAAAATGACTAATGATTTTTTCAATCAACAGGGTCCCTAAATAAAAAAACATTGCACTCGTGGATACATGTATGCGTATATTTCTTATGCATATATACGTGTTGCCATTTCACATGTCCCTATGGATCACGTTCCTCATGCATCCTACAAAAATTAAATACATTTATATTCCTATTTGTTGTCTCTAAACTTTTCCTAACTCCTACCTACATGCCTTTTACCTCTCGGCAGGAACTCGACGCTCGCGTCACTTGTTTAAATTAAATTAAACTTAATTATAGAGTCTCGTCGATTCACCTGCATTTATTGCTCCATTGCTTTGGGGAGCCTAGTCGATTGCAGGCATTTATGGAATGTGATTTCATGGCCTCGAGCGAGCCCCCTCACAATATGGAGAAGGTAAAGGAACTAAAAACTTCAATTTTGTGAATGCTCATTCTTTCTAAGATATTATAGGGGTTGGTGGTGGCGTAGACATTCTAGTTACAACGAAGTTCAAAGCAATAGATAATGGTGTGGGTTGGGGTGAGTGACTGGCTAAAAGAGGATAAGGTACTCGCATCCTCTCGTAGGCCCTAGGAATTTAGTTGTTATTCCTAATGTTAATATGATTGTCGCTCTGGGGAAGGAAGAAAATATGTTAAGAAATGTAGCCATTTTTCTTGTTGCATTGTATTATAATAATATCCCATCCAATAAATTCTTAGGTGAATGGTTCAACAATGTATGGGATAAAAAACTAGGGTTTCAAATATCATTATGTAGAATGGTGCAAAAGGGGTTATCTCTGGATTTTTCAAAAATCATGATATGTAAGAAAAAGTTATTGAGAGACAATTCTAGAACATAGGTAACTCGATGTTTCGGGCCATTGCTTGGTCTCCAAAGGCAATAAATAAGGAAGTTATGGCCCTTTATTACCCTAGATGGGTGGCTATTAAAGAATTTCCTCCTCAAATATGGTCATTCTTATCTCAATTACTCTTGTCACTATGAAAAGTGATGAGATTGGAAGAAACTAAAACCACCCTTCTGCATATGGATACAAGGGTTCTAGTTTCCTTAGCCTCGAGGATGTATATTCCTAAGAAAATAGAAGTTAATTTTAGGGGTAAATTATTGACCAACAAATTAGAAATCTTAGGAGGTTTAAATGTGTGCTTCCTATGCAAAAAAGGAAGGTCATATGAGGAGAAATCACCCTATTCTAAAAAAAAGGGCTAGGGACCTTAGAATAAATCCAAAGCATGGCATTCCAAACCCTAATTATTTTACATTTTGGAGGGTGATGGATGTGACTATTAATGACGAAAATCCTTTTCACAAAATTGTTGAAAACAAGATGAATGCAGACTTATACATGGGGTAAGCCTGAAAGAAAATCCCATAAAGCCTATGAGATTAGAGGGCACAAGTGTTAATCAAGACGGAAAAATTGTAGATAGCTCTCTTAATAACCCTAGCCTTGGAGGATTATACTCTTACTCAAAAAGTATAAATAAGAATAATGTGGTCTAGGCTAATAAAGTTGCATCCTCGAAAGAGGGATTGGTGAGTAGACTAACCATGGAAAACCCCTGACATGGGGATAATAAAGCAAATAGATCAAAAATAATCTTGGGCATAAGAAAAATGACCAAGAGCTTGTCTTAGACAAAATTAAACAAAATATTACTAAAGCAAGCACAAAAACAATAATAAGTTGGAAAAATTAGAAAATATTGAAAAGGTTTCAGATCCAAGGTCTAGTTTGGAAACCTAGGATAGTAGTGATTTTAGTAAAGATGTAAATGAATCAAATACAAGAGGGGATAAAAAACCTAAAAGATTGACTATAAATGCAAATTCAAAATTAATGAATATTGTCCAAGAATATGAAACAAAGACCATGAAACAAAAAATCTAAAAATAAAGAAGTGAAAGAGATAAAGGATCTTCCAATCATAACAGTTAGGAGCATAAAAGAATAAATAATCCCACTATGATATTTATGGCTAATACTAGCCTTGGACAAAGGGATTTTGTCCAAGTGTTAGCCTTAGACAAGAGTGCTCATAGGGGAACTAGTTCAAATGAAAAAAATGAGATATATAATAAGGAAATTCATACAAAACAATTTAATGTAAGTAATACTACTTTATCGTAATTGCCTATTTCTAATGTTGGAAAAAGGGAAACTTCCCAGGTATTAGTCTTAGAGAAGCTAAATCAAGGGCTTTCTATGAAAATGGAGCATAATCTGTGGAAAATTCAAGAGGATCTAGTAGGGGTAATAGGACATTTGGCAAATGAGGAGTCCACAAAAAGGTGTAACCACCCCTTCTTGGATGACAATAAATTTTTTAAAGGAATTAATTTACTAAAGGAAGAAGATTCACACCAGTTAGTAGTAAGGAGAAAAAGAGGAAAGCTAGAGAAAAGGGAAAAAAGAGTAAAGAGGAGGCTATGCCTTACTCAAAAAGGAAAGATAGAGAAAACATAATTCATAAATGCTTTAATAGTTTTAGGAATCCAAAATATGAATCTCAATTCATGATTGAATATGAACTTTAATTGTACTAGTTGGTATGTGAGGGGTGTTGAATCCCTGAGATAATATACATTGTTAGGAGATACCTAAATATGGATAAGTATAACAATGTTGTGTTGCTTGAAGAAATAGAAGCTATTAATTTTAGTTTGAAAACTAGCCTTAAATTCATTTGGTAAGACTTTGCTCAATTTTTTCAAATCATGAAAAAGGGAAAAGGGGAACAACCATCTAGTTGCCTAACAAATGGGCGCATCATATGAGTGGTTGTGGAGTTTCTCCATGCAACAAGGCGGTGTGGGTTACCTTAGAAAAAGAGACCAAAAGATCTATTTTATGCTCAAGTTATGCATCCAATAAGTATAGAGATAGAATTGAGTTGTGGAAGTGGATGGCTAATCTACAGGATATCTCATGGATAGTGGGAGGGGACTTCAATATGGTTGAGAGTATTGATGATAAAATTGGTGGTATAGAAGTGGAATGGAAATGAAATGAAAAGTAATTCTAGCTTAGAATGAAGAAAAATCTCAACCTATTTGATCCTCTGGAAGTATAAAAAAGAAAATAAAAATGTTTGGTTCACATGGTGTAACTCACAATTAGGAAGAAAGAGAATTTATTGCAGACTTGATAGATTTTATGCCAACAAAGACTTCTTCATTTTTTACCAAATTGAAGGTGGGAACAAAGTAAAAGTCCTCCCATGCTCGTTATTGGATCACCATCCCATCATGGTGAAGATCATATTAGATAAAGAAAAACCTAAAGGACATAGAAAAAGAGGAAAAATTCCTTCTTAATACCATAGTACTAAATGATGAAGACTATAATGATGTTATCTTCACACTTAGGGAGATAAATTGATGGATGTTGAAATAAAAACAGTTATTGAAAAATGGAATAGAAATGTTAAAGCATGAAAAATTATTTATTAGACAATAGGAAAAAAAAGAGGCCTATACAGTGGGAAATCAAAAAATGCTCTACAAGAGAATTTGCTTAAACTAGAAACCAAACTACAGTGTGATCCTAAAAACGTAGAACTAATTGAAGAACTAATCTATGTAAAAAATTTATTGAGGAAATTACAAGTTACTAAAGTACAAGGTTTAAGGGTAAGAGAAAAGAAGAATTGGTTAAACAGTGGGGACAAAGAAAGTATTTTTTTTAGATTCATTAGAGAAAAATGTGTAAAAGAAAAGGTGAGAAACATTTGGACTGAGAATATGCTAATCAATGACCCAAAATAAGTTAAAAAGCAATTCTTTTTGTTTCTACAAAGATCTATTTTTGACATAATGTGACAATATTGTGGGGTACAATGTTAGAAACTTTTACAAAGCCTTAATACTAAAAAAAACTCTAAAGAAAATGTAAAATTGTTGGATAGAGAAGTGTCTAAAGAGGAAATAGTGAAGATGATTCAAGTACTAAACAATGAAAAATCACCAAGAGCAGATGGTATACCAATAAAATTTTACAAGAAAAGCATTGATTGGGTGCGGGATGATTAATTACAGGTGTACATTGAAGCTATTGATAGAGGCTCCTTAGGAAGTAGTGCTAACAAAGGTATATTAAAGTTGTTGCCAAAAGAAGATGACAAATCATTAATAAAAAATGGAGAGCTATAATATTACTCAATGTGTCTTATAAGATTTAGCAAAAATTATGGCATTGAGACTGGTTGATATTCTTCCTTAGTTTATAAGCAACACTCAAATTGGGTTTATTAAAGGAAGGTGCATTTTAGAGAATCTCATAACTAGTTGGGAAGCAATAGAGTGGGCAAGGTGCTCTAATTAGAACACTGGCATTTTCTTACTTATTGTTTGGTAAATTTCTTATTTCCCCTATTGGATCTAATGTAATTACAAGTTTATGGAAAGTCTAGGAGCAAGTTAGAAGTTTGGTCATTGAAAGTGAAACTAAAAACTGGTAGGAACAAAATATACCTAGCCAATTCTATATGGTGGAACTCATCTCATAAAGGAAAATATCTCTTTATTACAAGGTTGCTTTGAAAAAGCATGGTATAAGAAAGGAGTGAAATGTTTCAATGACATACCATGTAGTAATAAGTTGAATAAATGGACATCCCTTAGTACAAAGTTTGATTTTCCTCCATCTCATCAGAGGACATACTCTATAATGAGGGAAGCTTATAAATTATACCAATTTTTTGTATTATATGATTCAAAAAACGTTATTCCTAATAAATTTAAATGGATAGTTGGATTGGAGCTACATAAATTGAATAACAAACTAATTTATAAGTCTTTAAATGAAAACATGGACATAACCAAGCATTTAAGCAAAAAATGGAATCTAGAAGTTTCAAATAAACAATGGTCTAATATTTTTATGTTTCTTTGGTCAAATATATTAGAACCTAAAAAAGCAAGTTTCAAATGGCTATTTGTTTTACAAAAACTATCTTTTTCATAACCTCCTCTAATATGAACTTGTGCACTATTTGTAGGAAAATAGAATCTATTTCTCGTATGTTTTTTGAATTTTTTTATGCTAAAGAGGTATGGAACATATTCTATGTTGACTTGGGGGGTTGGGGAGATCTAGGAAGGGTAAAATGGTAGGAGGTTCTTTGTGATTTTATAGAAGGTTTAGATAATTCATTCTTTACTTTTTGGCTTTTAATATCTATTGAAATTTTATTGTTCTTATGGAAAGCAAGGAATGAGGAATGGTTCCAAGGAAAAAGGAGAGTGCTTGTTGGTTTTGATAGAGGACTCTTATATTATAACATTTTTGTGTAGGTTACACTTACAATGAAAATATCAAAAGAGAATTTTATCAAGATGCTAAAGACTAGGAAAGAAAAAGTTAACAAAGAAGAAATCAATTATGCAAGACATTGGCCTTTCAACAAATTAGATAACATTCCTTTCTTGAAGGGGTACTTGGAATTCCAAAAAAAGTACAACAAAAAGTATATACCTGGAATTTTATAGTGGGATCTAGACTTCAAGGGAGGTCCAAAATTATATGTTAACCATGGAGAAGACCTCATAGTGGAGGTAGTAAGATCAAATGCAAATATATCATAAATCAACCCTCCAATCAGATGGAATGGAATGAATGAGTGCAGTGAAAGCATTAACTTTTGAAATATGTGAATTTTGTAAAGAATGGTTGTCATGTATAATAGAGTTGTTTAAGACATTACATAATCAAGACTATTTCTCTATTTAGGTAAGGTAAGAAAATTACATTATTTTGAAACCCTACATGGTAACTATAGGTTATGACGAGTTCATAAACAATGATGTAACTCTGAAATATTGATAAACTATATACAATACTGAAAAGAAAAAAATGAACCTTGTGTTCGTCTATCCATCTAAGGATGAAATACCTTGGATTTAGAAATTAGAGGATAAAACCCTTGGGTTTATTGAGGTAATTTCATCTAGAGATTGTATTTGTGCTTACAGACTCCAAGTTATGAAGACTGTGGCAATATAGTGAAACAAGAAATTGTTAGTTTACAAATTTAGTTTCTAATTTATAATTTTTCTATTGTGCATCAATATTTTGTTGTATATTTTATCATAATAGAATAGCCTGAAATTTTTGTGAACTTTTAGTTTTATATTTATAAATATTGTTCATTAATTTGGTGTAGTTTTGTACAAATCTACGTAGTTAAATTCATTATTTCTCACCATATGCTATCACATCACCCTCATTGATCTTAGTGACTAAAAAGTTATAAAAAACTATTGTAGATGATTTGTCTTAGGTTTCATGAGAGTTTTATTTTAGATTTATGTTAAAATTAATTATTTGAGTATAGTAGTGCATGCATGCTTTTCAAATGGATTTGAGTGTATATCTCTTTTAAATTATTGTGGGTATTTCAAAATTTAGTAATATATCCACTTATGAAAAACCAGTTGAATGTTTTTTTTTTTTAAATAAAAAGGGGTAAAAACTTTATTGAAAATTAGAGCAAAGCATTACATAACAACAAAGGGCCAAAGCCCCAGGAACCAACATAAACCACAAGAAAAGCTAGGAACAAAATCACTCTTCCCCAATAGCACTCCCATCCTCTGCAAGAATCCTCTCCAAATCCTGACATAACTCACGAGAAATTTTCTCCCACCCATCAATCTTCCCACCATCTATATTCTTCGACGACCATTTGGCTAGACAATCAGCTGCCCTATTCCATTCCCTTGGAATATGGACATAAGATACTGACTCCATCAAAGAGCTAACCTGCAATATCTGCTGCACCAACATAGCCAACTACCAGCTAACATCAAAAATCTTCTTTCCATGAAGTAAATTGACCAAGACCTGAGAATCTAACTCACAAATAACCTTACGCCACCCTAAAGCATATGCCTTTTTCAAGGCATAGAGAATAGCCAAGCCTTCCATCTTATTGACAGTCTATATCCCTTCATTAGCAGAAAAAATAAAAACCACTAATCCAGAAGAATCCCTACCAACCCCGCCAATCCCAACAGGTCCAGGATTTCCCCTAGATGAGCCATCATTATTAATTTTCAAAAAGCCAGTAGGAGGGGGCAACCAACTCCCCACCCTTTGAACTTTTTGCTTCACATGCCTACCTCTCCTGACGCAAGCAGAAGCTGAAGATAGCCCCTGAATACCCAACCGATCAACCATCTCAGCATCTCCTTTCTCTAACGACAACATAATATCACCTTTAGCTTCAACTGTCTCCTGGATCATTCCCACAATTCTAAACCAAACTTATTGAATCCCCAAATTTTCACCTTGAAAGATTCTCTGATTCCTTTCCAACCAAACTTGCCAAAGCAGAAAGATGGGACCAACATACCAAATATCCTACAAGAAAGAGGCCGAGGAGGGGGGCCTCCCCAGACTAATCCAAAACTCAACCAAGGAGGAGGCATGAATGCATGGGATTTTCCAAACACCCCACCAAAAATTCCAGAGCTATAAGGAGAAGGAACAACAAAAGAACAAGTGAGGAGAGTCCTCCTCCCCACACCCACAAAGAACACACCTAGATGGGCCTGAAAAACCTCTCTTTCGGATATTATCCCAAGTCAAACACCTATTCCAAGCCAAAGTCCAAATAAAGCAATTACACTTTGGCCAAGAAAACTTATTCCAAACTTTCTTCCACCAATGAACCTCCACCCCCTCAATCTGCTGGGAAAGCAACTCCTGATACCCAAAAGAAATAGTGTAAGCACCCTTGGGGTTAGGAGACCAAGCCAACACATCTTGATCCATGAGGGAGCTACAACTTTGATAAGAAAGAATGTAATGAAGCTCAGCGCACTCCTCCTCCATACCAACAACAGACCATTCCTCTGGATTCTTCCATCTTGCCTCTACCGATTGCCCTTGAAAGGAAAGAGACTTAAAGTTGCACACCCTCGACCATCCTGCTTCACAGAACCTCTGGCACAATGTAAGCAAATGAGGATACTAAGAAACAATGGGAGGGTGACCATCCCAAGCATCATGCCAAAAATGTGCCTCTGACCCGCTCTTGCAAATCAAGAATAAGCCACCCTTAATGAGCGCAACCCCTTTCTTGAGAGTATTCCAAATCACAGATCCCTTCCCTGTCAAGCTATAACGAGGGATATCACTTTGAGGAATCCTTGGAAAGTAATTTTGAGTCAAAATTCTGGCCCACACCCGGTCCTGTTCCACACACCAATGCCAATACAATTTAGCAGCCAGAGCCATACTAGACAACAAAGACTGCCTTAACCCAAGACCACCAAACTGTTTAGGGCTACAAACAACATCCCATCTAACAAGGCTCCACTTGGAAGATAATAAACTACCAACCCATAAAAATTGTCTTGCTAAGGAATCAAGATCCCTAACAAAGCCTATCGACACCATCTGAATCATACAACTATAAAGAGGGAGAGCCTGAACCACAGATTTGAGCAACTGAACCCGACCCACAAAAGATAGCTAGCGAAGGGTCCAATGAGTGACTTTGACACAAAAATTTTCCAGAATAGCCTGCCAAGAATCCCTAGATTGCCTACCAACAGAAATAGGAATCCCAAGGTAGGTCAGTAGGAGATCCCCAATCTGAAATCTGAGAATATGAGCAATTCTCCTTTGAATGGAGTTCAGAGTATTGAAGAAAAAAATGGAAGACTTGCCCTCATTAATTGACTGGCTCGATGCAGCAAGATAAACATCCAACACCTTGCGCATGTTTGAAGCCTCCCTAATAGTAGCCATTCCCATCAAAGCAATGTCATCCACAAACTGTAAGTGAGATTGCACTGGTAAGCCACCTCCCCATTGCCATCCTTAAATGAAACCCCCCTCCACATTCCTTTTTATCAACCATCCCAAACCTTCCACCAAAAGAAGAAACAAGTAAGGAGAGAGAGGGTCGCCTTGTCGTAAACCCCGAGAAGCACCAAAGAGTTTAGAGTGCTCCCCATTTAATCAAAACAGAGAAAGAAACTAAATTCACACAACTCATAACCTAGCGAATCCACTCCTCCTCAAAACCAAAGGCCCCCAAAACTTTTTGGAGGAAGGACCATCAAACTCTGTCATAAGCCTTGGCCATGTCAAGCTTGATGAACATAGCCTTATCTTTGGAGTTGGCCATATAATGAATAGTCTCTGTAGGAATAACCACCCCATCCAAAATCTGGTGGCCCACCACAAAACCACTATGTTCCTCATAAATCAACAACAAAAGCCACTTTTTTAACCTATCATCAATCAACTTAGAGATAATTTTATAAATAACATTGCAAAGAGAAATGGGGCAAAATTGACTTAACCAATTAGCCCCATCACCCTTGGGGATTAGAGAAAGGAAGGTAGAATTTAGGGCTCGACGCATTTTCTTATTCTTTTGAGACTCTTGAACAACTGCCAATAAATCCAACTTGATAATCTCCCAAAATTCCTGGAATAACTCAATCAGGAAGCCATCCAGACCAGGAGCTTTACCCTTCTTCATCTGGAAAACAGTCTTCTCCAACTCCTGCAGCGAAATATCACTCATAAGATGCTCCTTCATCTCCCAAGAGACCAAAGAAGGAATACAAGAGAGGACTTGAGCCTCTTCAACTGAGTCCCCCTGCGAGTCCTCCTTGAATAAAGAAGCAAAATACTACACAACTTCATTTGAGATATCCTGAGTAGAAGAAAGAACCTCTCCCTGTTAGTCACCAAAGCTGAGAAAGAATTACCATGATGTCTGGCCTTCACCGAATTGAAGAAGAAGGCAGTATTCTTGTCTCCCTCCTAAAGCCACTCAATCCGAGCTTTTTGTTTCTAGTATATTTCCTCCCTCAGCTCCCACTCCTCTAGAGCTTTCAATTCCCTAGCCTCGTCCCGCAACAAATCCTCAGACACCCCATCCTTCCTAATCAACCTAGTAATACCATTCAACTTAGCTTGTGCAGCAAGCTTTGCATGGTAAATGTTTCCAAAGCAATGTCGGTTCCATCGTTTAAGCTGAAACTTAACATATTGAAGGAGCTTAGCAAAATTATACATTGCAGTACCATAAGCAGGTCTACCATACCTCCACCATTCAACAAAACATCCATAAAGGTTAGGGTCCCGCAACCACATTAGCTAGAATTTGAAGGTTGGCGTTCGAGGCATCCGAGCAAAAGAGATAACTAGCTTTATAGGCTAGTGGTTCAAACCTCTCCAGTCTAATATCTCAGAACTAGAAGACCACATTCCCCCAACCCAAAAGTAGGAGACCATGAAACGATCCAGTCGTTCAACAATGCAACTATCACCAACCCTTTTGTTGTTCCAAGTAAATTGACCATTGCTAGGTTTGATATCAACAAGATTGAGAGCAAAAATATTGTCCTGAAACAACAAAGTAGAAGGTTCTAGTATTGCAATACCACCCTGTTTCTCAGCTAATTCAGTAATAGCATTAAAGTCCCCTGCAATGATCCAAGGATGATAGGGAAATAGGCTACGAACAAAATGAATATGTGTCCATAAAAGAAGTTTACCCTGGAACTCAACAGGTGCATAAACATTGGAGAAAAGAACAAACTCTCCCGACTCAGGACACGAGGCAACCATGGATAAAGAGGACTTGAAGGATAACCACCACAAATGTTGAATCTTCTAAGGGTTCCAGAAACAAGCCACACCCCCCGAGAAACCTTGAGCCCCGATACACTGGCATTGACCATTCTTCCACAACTTAGGCACTAAACCCATCATGCACTCAACAAATAACTTGGTCTCCTGAAGAAAAAGAACATCAAGAGAATGACTTCTTACCAACTCACGAACAACTTTTTATCTAGGGCCACTGTTCAATCCCCTTACATTCCATGAAATAATGATCATTTCAAAGGAGTCGAAAAATGAGAATCAAGGGTCTTAACAGACCCTGACTCCACCAAAGTCTCCCCCATCATCTTAATCTTTCCAAATCTTTCTTCCTGCCAAGTTTAACACTTTTCTCCAACCCCCCCTTCTTGCCATCCTTTTGCAAAATGCCTAGTTGAGGAGAAGGCTTGCTACTCTTAGCCAAATCTGATCCAACATTCCGTGTAGGGAAAGATGTGCTTCCATCCCCTACCCCAACTCAACATTTGGACCCAACAACACCTAGGCCCCAACCTGCATATCAGTGACCATAGGTATGGCAGACTCCTCTTGTGGAGCAGGAGGAGTAATTGAAGTGTGATCCTCCAGAACAAAACCAACCACACCCGGATCCACACTTATTAACCCTGGATTAACTTCTTGTTGACCCAAATCATCCAGGACCTCAAACCTATTAAAAGTATCCTCATCTTGTCTCTCCATCAAAGTCCTCTTTTGTCCTCTATTCCGGTTATGAGCCTTTACAGGAAGATAACCCTCAGTATCTGCACCCTCAACAGAAATAGGATTCTTCCCCTTATCAACATCAGGATTGTTATGAGGAGGAGGTGGAGGCTGAGGCACCACATGCTTAGCCTTTGGGCATCTACGCAACAAGTGACCATATTCATGACAGAGGCGACATCGGAAATGAAGGGTTTCGTAATCCAATTGTTGTACCCAAGAATGGGGACCCACACACATATCAAAAGCATCTGGAAAAGGCCTACTCAAATCAATTTCCACACAAATTTGAGCAAAAGTCATTACTTTCTTACCTAGGGTTTGTGTCGAAGACCTCACTGGCTTCCCAAGCATCAAAGCAAGCATGTGCAGAACGTCCTCATGACAACATTCAATTGGAAATCTGGGCAACCAAACCCACACCAGAACATGATTCAGAAGCTCCTCCGAAGGATTAAAGCTTGCATGCCATGGCTTGACAAACAACCCAACTTGGTTGTGAAAATAGGGCCCCCCCTCAAAAACCCTTTTGCGATCAGCCAAGCAGATAAATGTGACCATGAAAAAATTATTTACAAGCAACGTGACCTCCATTTCACCCTCTGGCTCCCAAGTCCTCCGAGCCCAAGTTTCCAAAAATTGTAGAGACACTCTCATTCCCAAAAATTTGCAGTATAGAGAATGCTTTGAATAATATTCAATATCCTTAGCAATCATCTCAATCGGAATCACCAATTTAGGTCTCTCTTTGCAACGCTCAAGGCAGCCATTAATCTTCGAGATCCGAGATCCACTAGATGAATTCAATTCCATAGACCCTATATTTGGAGAGAAGAGGGTGTTTTCAAAAACCCTCGCTCCTTGTCTTGGCGATTTCAAGCCCACCGCAACACGAAAATCCATGTCGGGTGCAACCCTAGATGGCTCACCCTGAGACATAGCCGCCAAATGGCCTGGGACGGATATGCACAGGAAAGATCTGGCCCCAGACACAGCAGATCAGAGGAAACCCTCCCGCGTAGGAAAAATGGCCAAACACAACCAAGCTAGAGCTTCAAAGAATAGCCACAACAAAAAGATTAACCCCCCATAGAACGAAGCAGATGCCCACCCAACCTTTGCACAAACAGAGAAAGCAAACACGAGCTAGGGCTCGGATGCCCTAGCTCAGCTCCTTGCAGTTACATACCGAAACGCCATCTCAACAAGGGTTACCAGTTGAATGTTTTACCTTTGAGGATATTGTAATAATTTTTTTGGTAGGGTCATTACAATGGTATCAAAGATTTGATCTTGCCCACTTGCATGATTAAATTATTGATTCGTGATTCCTAGTGAAAGAGATTGAATATCATAAAAGAGAGCAAAGGAGGCTTCAAATACAAGAGGCAAACAAAGAAGAATATATCGTAGAATAAGAAAGAGGAAAGAATAATTTGATAGATGAAAAGAAAGATTCTTCAATTAAATCTTAATTAGAATTAATTAAGAACATGATAAGTTAGCAATCCTCATGAATAAATGGTGCTCTCTCAAAATATGAAAGCCCCAGAAGTGTTTCTAGGAGAAGGGATTACATCTTTAAGTATTCAAATTGTGGTTGTAGTGTTGAAAATTATCACCGTTGACAATTTCACACAAGGTTTAACTCCCTCTATATGCTTGGACCTAATTGTGTATTTAATTTGCCTATTTTATAAATATCTTTGAAAAATTAAAAGATGGGATTGAAAATAAATATGTAATATTTAACACCAATGTTTAAGGGCTTAATAATGATAGGTCTACACTAGCGTGCCCAATACCCTTGTCCAACCCTTTTTGGCTAAAATTTAAATATGTTGGTGTTAGCATTTTAATATTTGAAAATCTAAAATTATTTGTTGGCTATCGATATTTGATTTTTGGGAAATTAGATGAATTGCATGCAAATACAAATCATTTTTACCATTTTAATCCTAGCATGTTTGATAAGGAAATTAATATTATTACTAAGAAATCGAGAGTATTCGAGAGCATAATTATCAAAATTATTGCAACATTTATTTCAGTCAAGAATCATGTTAGCCATGCATCATTTTTTTATGTGAGTTTGTTCATATTTCTTATTATTTGTTTTGTGAGTACTAACACTTGTAGGACTTCAAATCAAGCATCAATTTCTCTTTGAAGGTGATTATCACATGACTTAATCCATTAAGGAATGCAGATCTAAGTGATAAGTTGAGACAATTGTCAATTTATCACTTGTGTATCATTTAACCTTTGTCTAACTAAGGGTAAGCTCTCTTTTATATCATCATATTTTGGAGATAGAAATACAAAAATGGGGTTTTACTTAAGCAAGCTCCTATATTACACAACTCTTCCCCCTCTTTTATGTGTGCAAGTTATAAATTTGAAGTGAATTGGAGGAAGACTTGAAGACTAATTGCTCATTCATGCATTAGAGCCCTACAAGTCATCAAGTCAAGGAAAGAGGATTTTATTAGCAATAGACGAAGTTCCGATAGTGAATTCATAAGAGAAGAACACATAAACCAAGAGAAACAAGAAAGTGAAGTTAGATCTCGAGTAGTTGTTAAGTAGTTGTTAACCAGTCTAGGGCACCCAATGCCCCTATCTAGTTGTTTTAAGCCCAAATTTATATAATAGGTTCTTTTGTGTCTTCTCTCTTCTACTTTGAACCCTAATTTTGTTTGTCTATTTTGTACTTTTTAGAGATCTCAATAGTTTGTTCCATTTTCATAAATAACCCATGAACATCATTGCATCATAAAATTAAATCAATTAACAATCAATTAACAATCAATTAATCACAACACATCACCCCCCCACAAAGGATTAAAACCCTAATCCACCATTCTAGCTCTTCAATTGAGGTTTGTATCCAAGTGGGTATTGAGATCATTTTTAATCCTCCCAATGTTTCATATTGGAAGCAACATGATTTAAGACCTGCATCCCTTTTTCTAATCAAACAGTGATTAATTCCATACCCAAGCCATTTAAGCCTATTCTCTTAAAAAGAGAAGAGAGGAAATAACCCAAGTTATACAAATGAGATTATTAGAAATTTTTAAGAATACTAAGGTAGGTGTGAATATTTTTAAAATATAGTTTCATTTATTACTTACTCAAATATCCTTGGGAAAATAGTTCCTAATGGAAAATCCTCAAATGACAACAAAAATAATGAAAACAAGGTGATACAACAAAAAGTTGATAAATCAAATGTTCCTATATTTGATGGTAGTAAAAAAAATTATAGTAGGGCTTGGTTATAGATGTTGTAAACTTATTTTACTCACAATCTAATTTGGAGGAAGAAGATGCCATATAATTTGCTACATTATATCTAAAATGTATTACTATGATTGGTGGCATTGTGGGTTGATCGTACAAGTGCACAACCTTGTGAAAATATGTGATGATTTTAGTCAAAGGATGATTATCCACTTTGAAGAGAAATATGAAGATGAATATTTCAATGAGGTTATGAGAATTAGGCAATAGAACTTATTGTAATCCTATTTTGTATAATTTTAGTGTGTTGTAGTAATAGTACTTGGCATTTCTACAAAAAGAATCACTTTTCTCTTTTATGAGGGTTTGTTAGAACCTCTTAAAGTAATTATTAAGGTTTTGTCACCCTCTACTCTGCAAGAAGAAATACAAGGAGCTCTAACACTTTAGTCATGCATGTGTTTAAGAATAAATTTCAAGAAGAATGGGTCACATGCACAACCATAGAAATTCATGCCTCAAACAACAAAAAAGATAGATGAAGACAATATAATTAAACTTAGAACAAATAAACTTAGTTTATTTTTCAAGGAGCCATAAGTGCCTGGACATAGATGCCTTGGCAAAGGGAAATTGCATTATATTGAGGTAATATTTGATGATTATCTAATCCCAAAGAACTTCAACTATCAATAGCTATAGAAGATCACGAATTTTAAAATTTGGAGGATAAAGAAACAAATGGAGGTACACTTGTAGGTCTCTTAGGACCATCTAGATGTCATCTATGTAGAATTGAATGAGTGTTATCTAGATAATGGATCATAATGCTTATTAATAGTGGGGCTACCCATAATCTTATTAATGAAGGTTTGGTAGCTAAGAGGACTAAAAGTAGAGGATTTTAAGTTTTCATTATCATTTTGCTAATGGAATCACCATTTCATGCACACAAATAATTCAACAACTTGAAATAGATATTGGAGATCATAAGGTATGCGATGATTTTAATGTCATGGAATTAGGAGAGGTTGACATGGTTTTGGGTGTATAATGGTTACATTCCCTGGTGATTTTCATAGGATTGTCAATCCATGGAGCTTAAGCTTAAATTTGAAGAAAAATATGTGATGCTTAAAGTTATCTCAAATGGATCACCACTAGTGATAAAAAATAAAATAATATGTAGACACTTAAAATTGTCCTGAGCTTATGACACCATTTTTAGATTAATTTCTCATCTAATTCTTCATCTAAATCTAACTCTTCGTCTAACCATAATTCCTCATCTAACCCTCAATCCAATTTCACCCTCTTTTCACACACACATAATTAAATGTTTTTTTATTATTTATGTTGGAAAACGTGCCTCAATCTTACTGGCATGAAACTCCTGAAAGAGCAAAGGTGATGAGACCCTTTGGAAATCTTACCAACTTCCAATTGTGTTCTAAATCTTTGAAGTGTTCAAATCGCCGAGACTTCGCTTATGTCTTGCCAACATAAGTCATCGGCAAGACATGTTGATCGCTGTGAAAGTTTCCAACTCTTTCTGCCTGGGGAGATCTCTTGCCGACAGGTTGGTTCCCATTGGACTTTGGGGAGACTCTTGGTGACAGGTGGCACCGGGGAGAGATGTGAACATTCAGAATAACTCATCCCGACAGTGTATGTCTCGTCGATGGTTATTCACAAGTATGTCATCGGGGAGACTCTTGGCTAGTGGGTTTGCATTCGGTAAGAACTCTTGCCGATGGATGTGGTCTCGCCAACAAGCTGGTGCACTCGATATGATCTCTCGGCGATAGCATTCCTCTCCCTGATGGGTATGACCTCTCGCTGATAGCAATGGTCTTGCCGATAGAGCTACATGTGTTGATCATCGGTATGAAGTCTTAGCGATATGGCTTGTCTCGCCGATAGCTTTGCATGATGAACATCGGTATGACATAAAGTTCTATGAGACTCTTGGTGGTAGCAAAACTCTTGTTGATAGGTCTGCACGAGCTGGATTTGTGTTCAGTATGATGTCTCACCGATAGTGGTGGTCATGCTGATGGTTCTGTGATCAGGCATTGTGGCATCAGGGAGACACGACCTAGTGTCTCACCGACATGCGACACAGTTTGAATGCCTTGACCAAATGACTATCCTACGTAGTTTTTTTTGACCAATCAGAGAAGTGAAAGGTGAACCACTAGCAGTTGGACTGTTGCGACCATTCCTATGAGGAAGATCAAAAGACCATGAATGACATGGATATACTCTGAAATCGAAGATGATGATCGGTTTGATGAATAGTTCAATGTGCGATCAGTGTGTATGAATTAAATTCAGAGAGCATTGTAACTGTGATGTTTTGTACAAGATTGATAAGGAAATTATGTTGTTGTAATTTGACATCAAAGAGTGAAGCCTATACTCTGTATGTAATTTTCTTACTGTAATACAAAGGGGTTTTTCTTGGTGTGGTGGGTTTTTCTCTCGTAAGGGTTTGTTTTCCCACGTAAATCTGGTGTTCATACGTGTATGTTTATTTCTTTGTTTCTGTTATTTCTTTCATGAGTATCTATATTGAACTGTAATTGTAAAATTTAAAGTCACCTTTGCATTCTTCCCTGAGGTTTTGACATTAGGAGAGTTTGTTCTGCACCTAAGCTTTCCTTACAAGTGGTATCAAAGCCTGGCTAGTTGTGTTATCCTTGTGGGTACATTGGGTTTTTTGAGTCAATTATGTTTAGTGGGAGTCTTGTAGAAGTTTGGTAATTTGAATTACAAATTAAGATGACAAGCACATCAGGAAAGATTGAAATTGAGAAATTCAATGGCAGTAATTTTGAGTTGTGGAAACTCAAAATGGAAGATCTGTTGGTTGATCATGATCTTTGGCTTGCTATGTATGGAACGAAGCCTACAGGCATGAAGCAAGAGGATTGGGACCTTGCAAATCGAAAATAAAAGGGGAAGATAAGACTCTGTTTAGCAGACTCTGTTCTTTTGAATGTTCATGAAGTAAAGACTACATCTTCTTTGTGAAAAAGACTGGGAGCTATTTATTAGGGCAAGTCCATAGTGAATAAGTTGTTCTTGAGGAAGAAGTTGTACTCTTTGAAAATGCAGGAAGGAGCATCTGTTGCTGATCACCGGAATGCTTTCAATATGTTGATTGCTCAGTTAGCATTTGTGGGTGTGAAGATTGATGAAGAAGATCATTGTATGTTGTTGTTATGTTCTTTGCCAGATTCTTGGGATCACTTGGTGATGGTTATTGGGAGTACAAAATCCACTTTTAAGATGGAAGATTTTGTTGCTTCTTTGTTATCAGAAGAGATGAGAAGAAAATATTCTGAGATGGAAAAGGAAGCTCTTGTTGTTAGAGGAAAATCAAAAGAAAAGGGAAAAAAGGACAAGAAGTCCAAATCGAAATCAGAAGGGAGATCAAAGTCTCATGGCAAGAATTCCAAGGTGAAGTGCTGGAATTGTGGGCAACACGGTCATGTCCGAAAGGATTGTAAAGAGGAGAAAAAGAAGAAGTATTCTTCCAACAATGATTCTTCTCAGAGTGATGCAGACTCCTTCATTGTAGCCTTGGCTACACAGGCATCAGATGATGTTTGGCTGATTGATTCTAGAGCATCTTTCCACATGACATCTCATAGAGACTAGTTCACTAAGTATGAACAATACGATGGTGGAAGGGTGTACTTGGTAACCGATTCATCTCTAAAAATAGTTGGTCATGGAAGAGTCAGAATTCAATTCCTTGATGGAAGAGTTAAGGGAATCAATGATGTAATGCATATACCAGGTCTAACTCAAAATCTATTTTCTATTAGTAGGCTTAATGATATTGGAGTGCAAGTCACATTCTCTAGAAATGGCTGCAAGATGACTAGAGGCTCAATGGTGCTAGCTAAGGGTGTTCATATTAGTACCTTGTATAAGCTGGATGCACATGTTGTGCAATGCAATAGTGTCTCTATAAAGTCATAGAAAGCTACTCATGGAGAAAAAGAGGAAAAATTTCTTGATAGTGCAAAATCTATGGAAGTTAAACTTCCAGCAGAAAAAACTATGCTCTGGCATCATAGGATAGGCCACATTGGTGAAAAAAGGTTTAAAAACCTTGAAGAATAAAAACCTGGTTGAAGGGCTTGATGATTGTAACTTTGAATTCAAATTTTGTGAACATTGTATAAATGGTAAACAACATCGTGTTTCATTTTACTCCAATCCTCATAAAACTTCTGGTTTACTTGATTACATTCATTATGATGTTTTTGGTCTAGTAAATGTTCCTTCTTTGTCTAAATCAAAATATTGTGTATCGTTTATTGATGATTATTCAAGAAGGGCATTTGTTTATTTCTTAAAAAGTAAAGCAAAAATGTTCAGTCGTTTTAAGGAATTTAAAAACCTTGTAGAAAATCAGACTAGAAGAAAGATAAAATGTTTAAGGATTGACAATGGTGGTGAGTTTTGTTCTAATGAGTTTGAGAGGTATTGTAAAGATCATGGGATTAAAAGACATAAAACTACACCCTACACTCCACAGCAAAATGGAATTGCATAAAGGTTCAACACGATAGTGATGGAAAGAGCACGAAGTATGCTAAGTAGTGCTCGCTTGGAGGAGAAGTTATGGGCCGAGGCAGTTGCAACAACATGTTACTTGATAAACTGTTCTCCTAATTCTGCTTTTGTTGAGAAAACACCTTTGGAAGCATGGTCTAGGAAGAAGCCCTTTCTGAGACATATTCATGTCTTTGGCTGTGAGGCATATGCATATGTGCCGAATGAGAAAAAATCTAAATTAGAAAACAAGGTTGTTAAATGTATTTTTATTGGTTATAGTGCTGGCATAAAAGGATACAAGCTTTGGAATCCTGATATGGAGAAGGTTCTATACAACAGAAGTGTTATCTTTCATGAGTTGAAGCCTTCTACCTTGGATCTGCAGTCAGAGACAAAGTCAAAAAATAAAAAGGATGTAGTTGAAATTCCTTCGACACCAAATAAAGAGGAATTGAAAATTCAAAATGTACCTAAAACTGAGGAGAGCTCAGGTAGTTCTGAGAGTTTTGAAGAAGAACAACAACCTCAACCTCATAAAGTGAGGAGGTCAACACATGAAAGAAACCAACCTGATAGGTATGGGTTTTCTTTGATAGATTCTACTTGTGCCTATGCTTTAATCTTTAGCACTGATGAGCCTAGGACTGTGAAAGAGGCATTTAGAATGTCTGATTCAAAATCTTGGTTGGAAGCCATGAATGAAGAAATGGCATCATTAGAAAAGAATGATACTTGGAGTTTGGTGCCCCCTGAAGAAAAGAAAATTTGTTGGTGCAAATGGGTATTTAAAAATAAAATAGGTCTAGATGGCAGTGTGGAAAATTATAAGGCAAGGTTGGTTGCGAAGGGATATTCCCAGGTAGAGGGAATTGATTATGGAGAAATATTTTCTCCTGTAGCTAAGCTGACATCTATCATATTTCTTTTGTCACTTGTAGCAGCCTATGACTTGGAGATTGAACAGATGGATGTGAAGACAACATTTCTTCATGGTGACATTGAAGAAGAAATCTATATGTCCCAACTTGAACACTTTGTGAAAAAAGGTAAATAAAATTTGGTTTGCAAGTTGAAAAAATCTCTGTATGGATTAAAACAGTCTCCTAGGATGTGGTACCAAAAATTTGAGACTTTTGTTTTGTCATTGGGATTTGTAAGATCGAAATTTGATCATTGTGTGTACTACAAAGATGAAAATGATTGTATTCTTATTATTGCTCTCTATGTTGATGATATGTTGTTCATAGGCAATAGTAAGTTAATGATTTATGATCTTAAGTCTCAGTTGTCTGCAAAGTTCGAAATGAAAGATCTTGGTGCAACCAGGTATATTCTGGGAATGGAAATAACCAAGGACAGGAAGAGTAGAAAACTTTTGCTCAGTCAGAGTAAGTATATTAATACTGTTCTGAATAGATTTTGTATGAATGATTGCAAGCAGCTAGTTGTTCCAGTTTTGTAGGGAACGAAGCTATCCATTGAAGATAGTCCAAAATATCCTACTAAGATAGAGGACATGACCAAAGTGCCTTATGCTAGTGCAGTTGGTAGTTTAATGTATGCAATGGTTTGTACAAGGCCAGACATTTCCCAAGCAATGGGAGTACTTAGTCATTTTATGGAAAATCCTGGAAGGACACATTGGGATGCTGTGAAAAGAGTGTTTAGATATTTGAAGGGCACTTCAGAATATGCTGTGTTACCATGGAAATTTGGTTGAATCACAGAGGACTCTCAGCATTCGAGGCTATGTGGATTATGATTGGGCAGGGGACATTGACAGCCGAAGATCCACCAGTGGATATATTTTCATGATGAATGGTGGTGCAGTTAGTTGGATGAGTAAGCGATAGGCTGTAGTCACTTTGTCCACTACAGAGGAAAAATACATGGCAGCAACACATGCCTGTAAAGAAGCAATCTGGTTAAAACATTTGTGTTTTAACATTGGGTTTGATGCAGGGATAATTACAATATACTGTGACAGTCAGAGTGCTATTTGTTTGGCGAAAAATCCTACTTTCCATGCCAGGACAAAACATATTGATGTGCAGTATCATTTTGTACAAGATACGATGGAGGATGGAAAGGTCTCTTTAGAAAAAGTGGATACTTTGGAAAATGTTGCAGATGCATTGACAAAGCCAGTGAGCACAAAAAAATTAAGGTGGTGTGCCAGTTCGATGGGCCTTAGTTCCCATGAAATTCAGTAGTTTTGTTGTGCTTTGGAGGTGTCAGTAAGATCTTCGTCAAGTGGGAGATTGTTGGAAAATGTGCCTCAATCTTATTGGCATGAAACTCCTGAAAGAGAAAAGTCAGTGAAACCCTCTGGAAGTCTTACCGACTAGTAGTTGTGTTCTAAATCTTTGAAGTGTTCAGATCGCCGAGACTTCCCTTTTGTCTTGCCGACGAAAGTCATTGGCAAGACATGTTGATCACTGTGAAAGTTTCCAACTCTTTCTGCCAGGGAGATCTCTTTCTGACAGGTTGGTTCCTATTGGACTTTGGGGAGACTCTTGGCGACAGGTGGCATCGAGGAGAGATGTGAACATTCAGAATAACTCATCCCGACAGTGTATCTCTCGTCGATGGTTATTCACAAGTATGTCATTGGGGAGACTATTGGCTGGCAGGTTTGCATTCGGTAAGAACTCTTGCCGATGGATGTGGTCTCGCCGACAAGCTAGTGCACTCGATATGATCTCTTGGCGATAGTGTTCCTCTTGTCGATGGGTATGAACATCGGTATGACCTCTCGCCGATAGCGATGGTCTTGCCGATAGAGCTACATGTTTTGATCATCGGTATGAAGTCTTAGTGATATGGCTTGTCTCGCTGACAACTTTGCACGATGAACATCAGTATGAGATCAAGTTTTATGAGACTCTTGGCGATAGCGAAACTCTTTTTTCTCATTTCCTATGCTCTCTAACATCCTGATGATGGATCACTGAGTGTGATCCGAAACGTTGATGAAAAAAGCTCTAACACAATAAAAAATCCAGGAATTAACAATCTTCAGCGAAACTCTTGGCAATAGGTCTGCATAAGCTGGATTTGTGTTTGGAATGATGTCTCGCCAATAGTGGTGGTCATGTCGATGGTTATGTGATCGGGCATTGTGGCATCGGGGAGACACAACCTAGTGTATCATCAACATGCGACAGAGTTTTAACGCCTTGACCGAATGACTATCCTACGTGGTTTGTTTTCGACCAATCAGAGAAGCGAAAGGTGAATCGCTAGCAATTGGACTATTGCGGCCGTTCCTGTGAGGAAGATCAAAAGACCACGAACGACATGGATATACTCTGAAATCAAAGATGATGATCGGTTCAGTGAATAGTTCAATGTGTGATCAGTGTGTATGAATTAAATTTAGAGAGCATTGTAACTGTGATGTTTTGTACAAGATTGATCAGGAAATTATGTTGTTGTAATTTGACATCAGAGAGTGAAGCCTGTACTTTGTATAATTTGCTTACTGTAATACAAAGGGGTTTTTCTTGGTGTGGTGGGTTTTTCTCCCGTAAAGGTTTGTTTTCCCACGTAAATCTGGTGTTCATCTATGTATGTTTATTTCTTTGTTTATGTTATTTCTTTCATGAGTATCTATATTGAATTGTAATTGTAAAATTTAAAGTCACCTCTGCATTCTTCCCTGAGATTTTGACTTTAGGAGAGTTTGTTTTGCACCTAAGTTTTCCTTACAATTTAATTATACTAATATTTCCCATTTAATTAATCCATTCAATTAAATAATTATTACTTAATTATTTAATTATTAACATTGTCTTTGATTAAATAAATACTTTTATTTATTTAATCTCACTAATCTAATAATTAATTAAATTATTTAAATTTTAATTAATTATCCATGGTTTTGAAAATAAATGATTTTTAATTTTCAAAAAATGAACTCTTACATTTTTCCATGATTTTCGAAAAATGAACTCTTACACACCTCCTGAAATTTAAACTCTTCCAAATTGCCACTAATTTGGTTGATTTTCTTCCACCCACTAATTTTTCCTCTATTCCACAAATTTCTCCAATCACATGGCACTAATTTTGAATTTGAGAATGAGCAAGTTTCCCATTCAAAATTTGTCTCATTTGATCTCAACCCTTCATTTCTCTACTCAATCTCATCCGTCCATTTCACCATCTTCTCATCGATAAATTTGTGCTTTGAGCTCTTCATTTCTCTAACCACCACCATCTTCAACCTTTCGCTGCAATTATCATCTTGAACCACCACCATCTTCAATCTTTCGCTATCCCCATTTTTCGTCTTAAGCCTTTTACTTTGCGCACTTTAAAACTGAGAACAATATATCTTAAATATTCAAAAGCGAAGGAGAGAAGAACAATGGAGATCAACCAATGAAAGTATAAAGGTATAATTTGCTTTGTTTGTTTACTTTCAATTTCCTTTATGCTTATTTGTGCTTCATTGTCTTGGATTTGATTTTATATGTTTAATTTGAATGGTTTGGTGGTTTCCTTCGAGGATTTAAGCTTCGCCAATCAAATTTTCAGATCCATACGATTGGTGAACCCAACGTGAAGAACATTTGCTTTTTTTCTTTCTTGTGTGCAAGATTTTGGGTGTTTATGTCTTGCAAGTTATGGATACTTTCAAGAGGTGGTGAAAATTAAAACTTTTAGAGGTTGTTTGAGGATAAATAGACATCACCATTGTATCCAGAAAGCATCATTCCATAAATTTTCATATATTATACTCTATATTTTGGTGAAAATTTGCATTTTGAACTTAAAAAAGTGTGGTTTGCAAGCATTCTCTTTGTTAATCCATACATTGTACGGATTTGCACTTTTTGGTTGATTTTTTATTGTTGCATATTTTTAAAATCTGTTAGTGATGAATGTGGTTTCAGTTGCTGGTTAGAAAATCAATTTACAGAAGTTGAATCAATTGCTGAGAGTGCTTCTTCTTTTTTCACAATATCTGAAATACTAACCTGTAGTAAAACTAGCATATTTTTCAAACTATCTATTGGATTTTCAAGTTTTTGAAGGCGTTGGAAAGCTTATTATAATGTGCATGTTGTGGATCATACCATTTATTCACATCAAAAATCAAAAATCAATTATAATCAATTAAAATGAATGTTTCAATTTCAAACCTTGATTTTTGATAATTTCATAAAAGTTCACAAAATTTCCAAAAAAGTTTTTAATGGTGTAATTGGTTTTTTATTTGAATCTAGTTTTTGATTGTTTTCACTAATCATTATTTGCAACACCTTTTCGAGAGCCAAAGGAAAAAAAAAATTCTAACAAAATTGGTTTTGCAGCACGTTGTCAAAGTCATTACTTACACTACTAATCTAATTGTTGTAGGACATTGTCAAAGCCTTATTGTGAACTACTAATTAGTGTGTTGTAGGTTTTCATATCAAATATTTGAAATTGAAACTTGATGTTCATTTTTCGAAGACTGTAAATTCAAACTACTAACGGTGGTTTTGCAGGGCTTTCATTAATTAGATCTTCTTTTCAAGTGTCTGTTTGCACATAGATTAACTAGGGGGTTAATTAATCACTATTTGTTGTGATTTTAAGGTGGTAGGTGTATGCTCTCACCTTGTGCGAACTCGATGATCAGAAGCTAGACCCATCTCTTTTATGTTCTTAACCCCTTAGAGGGCCTGCCTCTCGATTTGTGAGAGGGAATGACCCAAGCGGTACTTTTGTTTCGGTCTGCTAGAAAAATAATTATGGTTGTGATGAAAGTCATCAATCGCCTGGTGTAGATGTTCTATGCTGATAGAACTCTTTCTCAGTATCCATGAGATGCAGAAAAACCCTTTATAAGGGCTGGGAGACCTCTTAAATGAGTGAACCTCCGCATGTATAAACACCATATTATCCTGAAACACTAACGAGAAACCACTTGTTGTAGAAGCTAGAAACCTTTTTTTATTACTAGTGTAGGAGGTCAGACCTCCGAAGCCACCCTACACATACTATTCATGGTGGAGATAGAAAATCCCTCAGTTCATAAGATCTTCAAATCTTCGGGGTAAGAGATTTGGTGTGCCAGTGTCACCAATGTCTCTAGCTGTTTTTCCTTGTTTCAGTATATTGAGTAATCCAAGTAGGGACTCAACAAGTAGTATCCTCTTTCCAGCCTAGATTGTGCATGCTTGTGAGTGTTTTCAAATTTGTCGAGACCAATGAAAAAATGGGGCTAATTTAGGCCTCCATTCATACTTTTACTTTGATTTTGTTTTAGAGTCATCCAAAACATTTTGTCTATTGTGTTTTGTGTGTGTGTTCAAAACAAACATTATCTCAATCAAACATCACACCTGGAATCTATAACATTTCAACCTTGCAAATCTCAAAAGCTTGCTAAAAAAGTCAAACAACACAAACATCCGCATGATCTCTTGCAAAACAAAAATTCCTAAGTGAAAATCCATGTTCCGCTTTTTCAAACATAAACATGTATCGTAGTTCAAGGTTTACCAGAAAATGCATTTTGAAGAACCATTGCAACTGAAACATATTGCTAAGAAATTTTTATCAACACCCTTTAAGGAACAAACTAGACTTACATGTCCAAAATGAGCCTAGCATTTAAATCTCTTGGAGCATCGTTCTTCAGTTTTGATCCTTCAGTCCTTGCATATTCTAATCATTCTATTTTTTCATGTCCTCAGTCCTTGCATATCCATCGTTAGTCAAACAAAAATTTTTAGCTTGCACTTAGGTTACTCTCCTTAGGTCTTGAATCGAACATTAGCTATTAATCACATGTATCACTTGAGGTTCATCATCCTTGAGTTAGGGAATATAT
Source organism: Sequoia sempervirens (assembly GCA_007258455.2). NCBI lineage: Eukaryota > Viridiplantae > Streptophyta > Pinopsida > Cupressales > Cupressaceae > Sequoia > Sequoia sempervirens. The sequence goes on along the minus strand of VDFB02268201.1, from coordinate 20,656 downwards.
CATTATCTTTGAGTAGGGAAATATTCTTGGAGTTCATCATCTCCTACTTTAGCATACCCTCTCTTGATCACTGGTCATTGTGTCTATTCATCATAGCAAGGGTAAAGCCTTGCATCACAATTATCTTCAAACCTAGAGTTGCCTTGAGTTCTTTCATTTTTATCATATCAAGCTTGTTGTATATAGAGTCATACCATTCCATTGCCATATCTTATCTTAGGGTCATATTAGTTTGCATTGCATCCTAATCTTGATTCTCATACATTGTCTAGTCCCAGGACAAATATTAGAACAGTCGCCTATGTCCCCTAAAACAAGAATAAAAATATTTCAAGAAGAAGGAAACCCTTGGGGAAATTATTTTGATGGGGAAGATCGTATTAGTGTTGCAACTAGTGAAAAAAATGAAATTGATAACAAAGAAGTAATCAAATCTCATATATAAAAAGCACTTCATGATCATATATTCACTAAACTTCTTAAAGAGGTGGTCAAACATAATCCGCAACAATGTTTAAGGGCCCTTACTGATGAAGGAATCAAACTGCCTCCTAATTTTGACATATCATTACTCACAATGAATGAAAAACATGAATCCAGTGAATCTAAGCATACCCAAACAAACAATGCTGAGAGGATCAAAGATCACATGCCCTTTTATTTACAACCTAGTTACAAGAGATCTTCAAAGACGTAAAAACTTGCACCTACAGATAATCCTATTTTGGATGAGCTCAGAGCATTCAGACATGAATTAGATACTCTAAATAATAGTAAAACATCATCCCACAAGTTTTCCATTGAAGATATATGTCCTTATCCTTTCAATCCTAGCATACCAATGCTACCTTTTCCTAGTCATTGGGTCATACCAAGACTTGATAAATATAGGGGAAAAGGAGATGGACTAAAGATCACTTAAGAGAATTTTGTGCTGCTACCTTGGAATTCGTAGTTGATGAGACATATCTTATGAGATTATTCCCTTGTAATCTAGGAGGAGAAGCCATGGAGTGGTTTTCGCGATTACCCCCGATCATCAAATCTTTTCAAGATCTGGTTGATAAATTTGACATGCTAAAATATCTTCTTTGTTATGTTCCAATCATACGCAAAGTTCTAAGAATAATGTAACAAAATCTTCAATTCAATATAATACATGCAAAGATATAGCTATCTTTTTCTTGATATGGTACCCTACTATATAGGGTTTGTGAGAGTCCATTTATTCATAAACTATAAATAAAGTAAAAAATAAATGTCAACTCTCATAAAAATAGGAAGAGGACTAGGTCTTTTAATAGAAAGTAATAATTAGCAAGAACAAGAATGTAGAAGTCAAATAAGGACTTTGTAGTATTTAAGATAACCGTTATAGATTGGAAATGTGCCTTAACAGAGCAGTCTCGATTATAACTGCTATTCCTTATTAGAACATACACCTTTCTCCTCCATAACTTATTAAAAAGGCAGAGTGACACTTGGTTGTTCATGATCTTGTCCTTAAATTGCCACCTTCATCTTAATTATGAGAGTATGCTCATGTTGTAGCAGGTTAACTCCTCTAGTCAAATTGAACTGTCATCCTTTTGTTGCGGGTTGGGAAGCATTTTGTTGTAGGTTGACATATTCTTCACTACAAGGGTTAGTCCTTATTTATTTAAGGCATTTTCATTGCTAGAAACTATGATTAAACATGAAATTCTACTAAACTCACAAACATTCAAAGTTCACACACACATTCATTAATATAACATATATCACCTTCAAAAGCTTTAAAATTCTTAAAGTATATAAAAAGGTTTGGTAATGTCTTTTGGAGTTTAGCAAAAATAAGATAAAAACATGCAACTACAACAAGAAATTCAGGCATTCTTGTGGCTCATCGATAGTATTCATAATATATTGGATACACATAGAGTGGTGTTTAGTGGTTTACATCCAAGACGATCACCAAATAGAGAATTCTAACATATCATAGAGTTGGAACCAAGATCTAAGCCAATTATGACTACTCATCACTGCCACCCAATAATATATAAGGAAAAGATAGAAAACGTTGTAAAGGAGCTCTTTGAGATAGGTCAAATAAGACCTAGCTCTAGCCAATTTGCTTCATCTTTGCTTCTTATGAAGGAAAAAGGATGACACCATGCAAATGTGTATTAACTATAGGGCCCTGAGTAATAAAACTCTAAAAAATACATAACCCATTAAAAGCATGAAATTTCCATGGTTCATGATATTACTATGGTAAAATTTTTGGACTTTGATCGTGTAATATCTTTTTATCATCTACATTTTGGATAAATCAAGATGAGTTAGAGCTATAAAAGAGAATAAAAAAAATACTACACTATCAAAATCTAAAAGTTTCACTATACTAGTATATCCCATTCTCGAGATCATAAGCTAATTGATGAGTTGCATGGAATTATGTATTTTTTAAAGGTTGATTTAAGATTGATCTATTGTTAGATATGTGTAAGGGTCAAGGATATGTACAAAACAACATTCAAGTGTGACTTTAGACACTTTAATTCTTGGCCATGCCTTTTAGTTAGTAAAATGCACTAGCCACCTTTCAATCATGTACGAATCAAGTATTTACCAAGTAATTGAGAAATATATGTTATGATTTTATTTGATGAAATTTTGATTTACAAAAAGACTTGGGAAAATCATTTATAGCATCTAGGCATAGTTTTAGGTATGTTAGAGCAGCAAGTTTTTTTTTCAAAGGAATCCAAATGTGAATTTGGTGTGACAAATATTTTATATTTGGGTCATGTAATTAGTGTTCAAGTAGACCAACAAAAGATCCAAGTTATTCTAGATTGGTTGACACAATTGAGAGGCTTATTTGGTTTTTGTAGCTATTATAGAAGGTTTGTTGCAAGATTTTCTCAACTAGCACCCCCTTGATCAATATGATAATAAAGGGAGATTTTACTTGGACCAAGGTAGTGCAAGAGGATTTTGATAAACTTAAACTGTAATGAGTTCATGTCTAGTGGTTCTCAATCTTGTTTTTTATAACCATTTATTATAGTGTGATGCTTTATGTGAATAAATTGGAGTAATGCTATAACAAAAGGAACATATTATAACACTTGAAAGAAAGAAGCTAAAATAATAAGAAAAAGGTTTCTCCATCTATGATAAATAAATATTGGTCATTAAGCATATTTTGGCCAAGTTTAGACATTAACAAGTTTGTAGAAGATTCATAGTGAATAAAATTCATAACAATTTAAATTTCTTCCTCAACCAACATGATTTAAATAAAAATTAGCAAAAATAGATGAGTAAGCTTCAAGTTTATGATTTTGAATAGACTACATAAAAATAAAAAAGAATGTAGTTGATAATGCATTATATAGGATGCCTACTCTATAGTTCATTTGTGTTATTTATGTTGGTTGGAAAACTACTATCATGGAAAAATATATTAAAAATGTGTTTGCTACCAATATCCTTGATGGGATAGTAAAAAATGATTGGTATACAATGACAAATGGTCTTATCTTCTACAAGAGGAGAACATTTTTAATTCTAAAATCCAAGATGAAAAAGATTTTGAGAAATTTCCATGATGGACCATCATAAGAATAGGAATATAGTACAAAATAAATAGACAAATCAAAGAGAAGCTCTCTTGAAAGGGCTTAAAGGAGGATGTCCTTGAGCATATCTAAGAATGCTTAACCTATCAACAAAATAAAGCAGAGCATGCCTTTCTTATATGATTGCTACATTAATTGTCTAGTTAAAATCAAAAGTGAGAAAAGATATCTATGGACCTCATTACAAGCCTCCCAAATTTATATGATGAAGATTGCATTTATGTTGTTGTGGATAGGCAAAACAAAATAAAATTCTTATTTGCCATTTTTTAGAATTCAAAACTCCTCAAGTGGCTAATTTATTTTTCAAATAAGTGTTTAGACTACATGGATTTCTTAGAAATACAATCAATCATAGAGATATTAGATTTATTAGTTCTTTTGGCATCACGAGTTATTTTATTTTATTAGCATAGAACTTACTTCTAGCATAAGCTATCATCATCAAACATATTGACAAACATGAATAGTAAATAAATGGGTTGAAGGGTATTTGAGAAACTTTGTTTCAAAACAAAAATCAACTTGGTTAAGTAGTTTGTACTTGGGAGAATAATATTACAACACTTATTATCACATGTTTATTAACATATTTCAATTCATGACATTATATGGTTATTGATATATTAATCTTTGTTGATTTAATATTCATATATAGTAGAGTACTAACAACTATAGATTTTGTTAAGCAGAGTCAAGACATGTTAAAATCACTCAAAGATCACCTCCAACAAGTCCAAAATCAATAAAAGTTTTATGTAGATTAGAAACACAAGGAGATTGTTTGATTTTGGAGATATTTTTTTGAGATTGTAACAATATTTAAGCAATCTTCCATCATGAGAAGTGGGGCTAAAAATCTCAAAACTTACTTCTATGGACAATACATGATAATGAAAAAAATGGTGAAGTTGTATAAGAACTAGAATTGTGAAAGAATAGTAGGATCCATAAAATTTTTATGCATATTGCTTCAAAAGACCGCTGAAATGATAAATCACATCTTCCATTGGATTTTTCACCCTTGCCTAATGAGGGGAAGGTCATTTTGGTACTCAATGTTGTTATTGATATCGAGGCATGAAGAAATTATGTAAGAGAAGCATTGTAGGGTATTTAGTTGTAAGAATCTACCTACAAAACATGCTACATGCGAAGAACAAAAGATGTTGAAGTGTCTAAATTAACATTGCTCAAGGATAAGAAATTTTGGTAAGGGTGGAATTTTCCTTATATAACAATTTAATTTGGGAACCCCAAATCTCATTTCGTGTTTCCCATGGCCTCAAGGAATTTGATATGAAAATAATTTCAATTTGGTACTTATTTGGTATTTTGTATATATTTTCATAAATTATTTTTTAGAGGTCCTTGAAGAATTTATGGGTCCTAAATTTTTAGAAAAATCTTGTATTTTTGTTTTTCAATGTAGGTATTTTAGAGATTTTGTCAACACATTGAGGATGTTTTTGATTGATTAAGGAGGAAAAAGGGCCCTGAACCAAGCAGATATTACATCATGATAAGAACAACAGGTGGTAAAACAATAAAAAACAAGAATCCAACAAACTTCCCCCCTCCCTCAACAAAATGCTTAACTAATACCCACACAATCAAACATCACAGTTCTATCATTCAAATAAAAAAAACCAACTACTAGCATCCATATCATCCTTCCCTATCCATCTACAGTACTTATAATTATCTATCATAAAGTTCCAACTTAACATATAACCAACATTATAGAAAATTAAGTTTTGGCACCCATGGTCATAACTAGTAGCAATAGTCCTATATAGCATAGTAGAAATAAACATTAAAAACAAAAAGAGAAGTCCCACAATGAAGCAACCAAGCTAAGCTTCCTCGATCAGCTTCCATGCTTTCATAAGATCTTCAACAATGCCATTCACTGTTGCCTTTAGCTCCATCTTGCCCGCCAAGTCTTCACCATCCCCTACTGCTTTTTTCTTTTGCTGATTTTTTATTTTTCCCATACTAGAAACAGTCGCCATAACAACCTTCTTCATTATAATGTCAATCACCATACACACATTTTGGATTGCTTCTTCCAGGATTTGAATTCTATTTTCATCACCTTTTTCTTTCATCCCTTTCTCGAGAACCTTCAATCTTTCCTCAATAATTTTGTTCACCAAATTTTCAAGGGCAAGAAGTTTGTTGTACCTCACTTTTTCATTTATCCTCTTTTCCAAAATATGCAACCTTTCCTCTAGTCTTTCAATTCTTCCATTTCCATCATCTTTAGCCTTATCATCTTCTCTATTAGTATTGTCTTCCCTTTCCTAGTTATTCAAAACATTTACTTCCTCCTCCTCCCGAGCCATTTCATGTTGCGACTCCTCCTCTTTTTCCTCATTAGCATTACCATCCCCACTATCCTCATATGAATCCTCCTCTTTAGCCAAGTCTCCTCCCAAACTGTTAGGGATTTCTTTTGTTGAGGAGTCATTCTCCTCTTCTTCTTTCTTTTCAACACTCTCTGACGGGCTTTGGGTACTTTTATCTTCCGGCTCTTTGTGTTTTTCTGACCCTCCTGGCCTTTTGACACCACCATGGCCAGTCTTTTGGACCTTCTTCCACCAGGGTTTAAACCTTCCAACTCATTATCATCAGGAATAGTAATTGTATCCACCTCTTCCCTGAGTTCACGCAAAATCATTCTCTTCCTTTTTTTAGTCCCTATCTACATTGACTTATCCTTTCTTTTCTCTAGCATGATCACAAGTAAATCCTTCCATAGAGAGGTGTCCGAACTTTGGGGCATTTTACCAATTTTGTCAAGGCTTTGGGATTTCTTGCCATATTTTTTAGGCATAGGGAGGGGATAGTCTTCAAGAAGCTCAATTTTCACCAAGATTTGAGGTTTAGAGTCTTCAATCATTTTAATACCAAGATTTTTCTGAGGGGTTCTTGACAACAAAAATTTACAAATGGCTCTTATAAGACCCTAATGTAACAACGGATTGGCTCCATGAGTGAGACTTTGGCTAAGAGAGGAAAACCAGAAAAAAGGCAAATTTATTTTCTCCCAATGCCTAATGTGGTTAAGGATAGGAAAGTGGTAACCATGGATAGACTGATAGCGGCTTTCCAGAGTAAAATACTTCATAATAATAAAGCAAACATTGTGATATGGAGGTGGCAAATTAACCCTAGAGTACCCATTTTGAAATCTTTCTGGTTTTTCTTTTCCTTCAAAAAACTTCTCGAAATAATCTTGGTACTTACCATTAATGACCTTTGCAACCTTCATCCCTTCGCAAGGCAAACCCGTCGCTTCCGCAATCAGCTTCGCATCCACCTTAAACTGAAGCCCACCCAGGTTTGCTTCGTCGTCTCTCCAGGCATTTGCAAATTTTTAGCCGAGTCTTTCATTATAGCCCTCCATAGCAACGAAATAAGGAGTGAAACCTGCTTGCTCAAAAAGACCCCATAGCTCCTCATTGTTGCGAAGCGAGTCAAATTTGTGATGTTCAGTACGCTTCCTTGGGCCACCCATCCTGCTATCTGAGCTATGGAAAACTTTGGGAACCAGGAAAAAATCGATGTCCTCAACACTCGCAACCAGAAGCTCTGCAGTCTCCATTCTAATGGTGACTCTACTACAATTCATTTGTAAATCGGTCATCTTAGGGTTATTTCTAAATTTAAAAAAGAAATTCACATCTCAATTACCACCTTTTCGTCCATAATCATTATTGCTAGCGACAACTCCGCCTCCTTTTCTAGCAATGATACCCTTTAGTTTTATTCCAAATTTTAATTCTAATTTTGGCACAAATCCATCTATCACATCGAAGATCGATCTTCAGATTATACTGCATGCCATTTATTTCCAAATTTAAATTATTCTTGTCTTGATACAAAAACTTCCTGTCCGATTGTCCTTTCCCTTGATTGCGATGTCTTTTATCAAGATTTAGCAATCCCTCTAAAATGTGCCACCACTGCCAACCAACTGACTTTCCAGCTTGCAACCATGGGGTCTACGTCCTCATAAGCCTTCTACTTCCCCCACTCATTAATAATTAATAAACGCCTCCTCATAGTTCTTTATTCACATAAATTTCGCCATGTTTGTCTTTCGCTAGGACTTCCTTAATGTGATTAGGAAAATTAATGAAGTCCCAGTTTTTTAATGTTTCCTGATTTACACCAAGATTGGCCATAGCATCCACCACCCTATTTCCTTCCCTTAATGAGTGGCAAATTTTCACATATTGAATCTCTTGCAATATGCCTTTACAATCTTCCAACATATCTCTAATTTCCCAAGGAATATTCAAGATGTTGACACATCAAGGAGGTTTGTTTTTTTTCCATCAGGCTAGGAGTTAGGACCTCAACAAATTGGGGTACATAAAATAAATACTTTTAGATAGAGTGATGTTGAATTTGGGAACCTAAGTTGGGACTTCAAATATTTATAAATTAGAGGCAATATCTTCATTTTCGACATCTTTATTTATCATACCAAAACTATGTCAATATAATTCAAGCCTCATGTTTATATATCCATCTAAGGATGAAACCCTTCTAGTTGAGGCAATTTCATCTAGATATTGTATTTGTAACTAAAGGATCTTAGTTGTGAAGATTGTGGCAATATCGTGAAGTAAGAAATAACTGGTTTGTAGATTTACTTTATAATTTTTTATTTGTATAGGCATTGCCATAGTTTCTATTAAATGTCAACATTTCATTGTACATTTTATCATAATATAACAACTCCATTATTTTGGTTAATTTTTTAGTTTCATATTTACAAATATTATGCATCAATTTTGTGTAGTTATGTACAAATTTGCATAGTTAAGTTGAGTATTTCTCATTGTATTCTCTCACCTCATCCTTGTTGGATCTTGGCGATTATAAAGTGATAAAACAAAGTTGTAGATGTTTTATTGTGGGTTTTAAATTAGAAAAAAATAATGTTTGAGCATAATAATGCATGCTTGGTTTTCAAATGGATTTGAATACAAATCTCTTTTAAACTATTGTAGATTTTTCATATTTTAGCACATTTCATATTCATATGTTAATATTTTTTAATATTTTAATTTTAAGATTATTATAATCAAATTTTGGTTAGGGTCATTATAGGAAAATGTTGATATATGTAAATGCAAAATACTATAAAGGAATTGTAAGGAAGATCCAAAAAGTGAAGCAAACATGGAATAAGAATATTCATAATTATTTTACAAAGAAAAATTCACAACACATTAATAGCCGCTACTAAATTGTAGCAAATATAAGGAAAAGATAAGGGAAATGAAAAATAAGCACACTTCTCCAAAATGAAATATGAGCAAAATGAACTAAGGTTGACTCAATAATCAAAGGAGAAACAGGTGAAGAGAACCAAGAATATAAGGAACTATATAGCCCCACATCAATATCACTAATGTGGTTGCTAGATCTATATTTCAATGTGCTAATGATCATGAAATTAAGACTTAAAGCTATAAAATTAAAGAGACAATGTAAGGATAACAAGATGAAGTAAATGATAGAATTCATCTAGAAACCAACAAAATAAACTAGACTACTCAATTAACAAGTAAAAAAACTTATTAAACATTGTGAAAAAATGGCAACAAGAGTTGATTGTGTTGAATAAAGACTTTAACAAAATAAAAATATTAGAGGAAAATAAACCAAATGTGCCAAGAGGAAGAGAAGCATTGTAAACAAGGCTTGAAATACAAGGATTTTAGTTGTATGAAATAGTTTTATGGTTCCTCAAGTCCTTTATTAATTGTAACCTCTAGGTTAGATAAGTCAATATCAAAATTTGAATGGTAGAGCACCCCTACTTCTACACCCCTCTTCTAATCAATCATTGGATACCACACATTTTTCAATATTTCTTGGTAATCTTTATAAAAAATATTGTTGGATTTGGATGGATATTGAGTTGCTCAAATATATATTTGTTAGAGTTGTACAATTAACCCTAGTCCCTTTGTTTGCAGAGTAATGTCGATCTTAATAGAATTATGATGTTAATTTATAGCCCCTCTAGTTTTCCATAAATGGATTTCTTCTTCATGCTTTGTTCTTCCACTAGTGGCATTTTTTATTTAGTTTTATCAATATCAACCTCCCTAGTTCATTTTATATCTTCCATTATCTCTCTCTTTTGTTGTTGTTTCCTATTACCATGGGTGTTTTTGTCTCAAAATTCCATTTATCCTCTTAATTGAACCCTAATGATTTGGTCTCATTTATCTCTATAGATTCACATTTCTTTAGATATCCATTTAGGATCCCCCTTTCCATCCATCATCCCTTACGTGCCTAACCCCCTCTCATAAGGTTGTAACCTAATATATTTTTTTGAAAGTCATGATATATATATATATATATATATATATATATATATATATATATATATATATATATCTTTTATCCCTTCTATTGGTGTCTTGATAATGGAACCAAGATGCTAGTAAGGTTGTAGACCAAAGATTCTACCTTAGGTATGAAATGTTACATTTATACCCTAGTGTTAGAGATAAGAAGAGAATCATAGTGAGTGTGTTAGATTATAGGAGGTTGCAATATGAAATAAGATACATGAAGATTATAAAATAAATTTATTAATAACCATAATATACATTGTAACACATTATATAGGAGTCTAACCAATATACCATATTATATCACTATCAACTAAATGTTTTGTTTAGACGGTAGAATAATAATTGTCACCCTTTCTTACATTCATATTCCTCTATATTTTATAGCCTATATATTACATATGATTCTTTTTTATATCTTTGTTTTCTTCTTTCTTCTATCTCCCCTCCCTTTTCCTTTATACTCTACCTTTCTCTCCACTAATTGATAATAATTTCTTGATAGTGCTCTTGATTTCCAATTCTTGCTATAATTTCTTGATAGTTTTCAAATGATGCATTGAATAAGTATTTATATGCAATTAATCTAATTTCCCAAAAATTAAATCGTGATAGTCGACATTTGAAATTTGAAATTTAAATAATAAAATGCCAACTTTGACATATTAAAAATTAGAGGGAAAATAGGGGGACAAAGTTGCCGAGGGCGCCATTGTCCTAGCCCTATTTTGCAGAGTGTAAAGTGTCAGGAGCAAAATATTAAATGTTTGCCTTGGTTTTGTACATGTGATTTCTTGATAAATGTTCAAATGGGCCACAAAATGCATAATTTAGGAAATTAGGTGTACAATTATGTCCGTACACATAAGAGGGAGAAAAATCCAGTGTGAAATTGTCATGGGCGACAATTTACCATGCTACATTGCTATTATTTGTACTATTAATATTAAGGTCTAACATGGACATATCACAAATTTATCCCCTTCAAAAGTTCCAAATAAGAGGTATGCTACATAGTACCCTTACATGACTTCATGGACTATGCAAAACTCATGTCAAGGAAGGACATACTCAAATAACATGCAAAGATAATAGAATCCTTTGAGTAATATCCCATGAAAATCCACACATGATTGCCACCAATAGCTAAGGAGACCATATTACCATTAAACTAACAACTACAAGAGATGATAACTATAATAATGATAGAGTTACAATAATATGGAATATATAGGGATACAATTAGATAGGAAATGATAGTTGAAATGAAGAAAAAGAGTTTGAGGATACAAGGAAGAAATGCATTGTTGCACATGTCAAGTTGCGGGTTGAAGCGAATAATATACAAGGAACTTGCAACAATGTCAATACATTGTATCAAATTTATAAGTAGGTTGGTTCACATGTACAAAAGCACATAAAATTCAATTGAAATATATTCAAAATTAGATCATGTAGGCATCAACCACCTATGATGCAATAAATGATTTAGATGGTAACCTCAAAGTATAGATAATAAACCTAAATAATTTATACCACTAGGTATAGGATCAAAGAGAGAGTTTTAGGGCCCAAATAAAAAGATTAAGAGAAGTAGTGAATCTATGGTTGACGTGCCTAAGATGCCTATTGGCAGAAGCCACAAAAATTATCAATTTTATTGAAATTATAGGGTCCTTGATAGAAATTGAGGCCACATTAATCAAAACCAATGGATAGATTCAACTACTATAGTAGGCCATAAATGAATGGGACAACACCCATACTTAGCTATGAGGCATATATAAGTGTTACCATGGTTTTGAACCCCTTTTAAAAACTATGTTAATTTTTTGTAAATATGCCTTATTATAAAGTTTTAGCTTATTCATTAGTTTCCAAAACCTTGTCACGTTTCACCTTGGTTGTCACAACCTAGTTTCATCCTATTGCCTTTATAATTAAGCTTAATAGTGCTCTTCGATTGGTTTAATCATAGGTTCTCAAAACTTTGTCAACGCCCAAAGTGGTTCTCATGTCCTAATCAAATGCTGATGACGTTGAAGGAGAACTAAGTATTTGGCCAAATTATCAAAGTTTTAAAACTTTATATAGGTTTCGAAGCCTCCGTCAGGTTCTAATGAGGTTTTGAAAACCTTCCTTTTATCTGACTGTATATTTTCCTCAACTCTAAAAATTAAAAGTTGGTTTTCCAAAGGAAATATTACAAAAGTCTCAAGCAAATTAAAGTTTAGAACAAACATTTTGAAACTTTATGTAGGTTTTGAAACCTATGTCGGGTCTCGATAGGGTTGTCGAAACCGTAACTTTAGCTAAAATCATTCACATTGTAAAGATTGGGTTCTTTGAAAAATGTTTTAATGAAGAATTTTAGATTGGGAAAGAGGTTTCAAAACCTTCATCGGAATCTAAAAGGGTTGTTGAAATTGATCAATTCTCCGAAAAGCCCTCATAGCCATTCTCATTTAAAATTTCAAAATATTAGAGTTTGGTGCAAGATGGGAAAGCTTACACGCACTAATTATTAAGGATATCATTAATGTACACCTACTATTTTCAAGCATTGATTGCAAATGCCCATATAGGAATTATGCTACCCAAAGTACTCATTTTAACAAGCATTTGGAGATAAATTTCATTAAAGACGAAAGGAAAAATTGTAGAGAAGTGTTAGTAACAACTCTTGCAGCACCTGAGTCTGATATAAAGGTATACTGTTTTTGTTCTTAAGCTTTAACTTGTCATAGAACAATTCAAGAAAACTCTAGTAGATTTGGAAGAATTGGACATTGTTTGGGCAACTCGCATAAGTGATTTCAATTTTTTTTGGGCATGAACTTTGTCTGTACTCATTAGAATTTTATTCACCATGAAATTTAAATATCTAGGCTATGAATTTTTTTTAGGCTTGTTAAGCACAATATAGAAAATTGGGGACACGAAATTAGGACATACTAACTTAGATGAATTCTAGGAAAATTTGGGAAAAAATACATGCCTTTGTTTACTCAACATTTAATTGAAAGCAAATTGCTACAAGCCGCAACCTTTCCTATAGTAGTACAGTGTATTGACTTGGTCCTAGAATGCATTAATCATTACATCCCCCAGACTAGAGAAGTCAAAACAAATGACAAAAAAATGATAGTAAAAATCAATAGAAATACCTTCACTTCATGCTTAAAACTACTAGAGAGAGGCATATGTAGACTTTGATCTTACTTCCTCTTATCAATTTTTTCAAGAAAAGAAAGGGAAGTACAATAATGTTATTGTTTGAGAGTGGTTCGCTACACCAAAAAGAGGCAAACCACAATTTCCCAAGAAGCTACACATAACACACTTTACAAATGATTTTTTTTATATAATTTTGCTCCTACATAGGTTGAGGGGTAATGAAAGAGCCCATGACTTTGAAGTCTAGATGTACTTTTTCATATAAATAGTCATTTATGGCGAGTAGTATTTGGATTGGGCTAAGCTTATATGTGATCAAATTCATTCAATGATTATTCAATTTCCACTCAACAAGTTCTTTTACATGTCTTCCTACTTGTTTTATGCTATTGGATGCACAAGACCTTGGCCAGGCTTGAGATAGATCAAAGTCCAAGATCATGATCAAATCTATGACTATTATGATAATCTCCGGTTAGAGACAAGCTACATGCATTTTATGAGGGTGAATGATGTGTTTACCATGAGGATGGTAAGAGAAATACAAGGGGACATAGGTCAAAGGATATTATCTGAGGTTGCATAATTGATTAACATCTATGGTAGTCATTTCATCCAATTCCAATGGGTTAACTACATTAGGGTTGGGGGTTTTGATGGAATCCCCTATAAAATGCCCAAATATGTAGAAGACAAATTTGTCTTAATTGAAGTGTGCAGACAAATTGCAGAACTAAACAAAATGTATCTAGAGAGGAAAAAGGTAGGTTTGTAGTTCCCTATTTGCCTTAGTTATTATCTTGTAATTCTATGTTTGATGCCCTCAATATTGAAAGGGGTTTAGAAAAATATACAATATAATTTTATGAAAGGAGGTTCCCTTTTGACAATTAAAAAATTGTTAAAGATAACCTACAATTAGGCCTTGGTTTCCATCATATCTCACATTTTTAAAACTATTAGGAAGATTGTGTTGATGAATACGAGGTTCACAAAAGAATTTGGATGATACTAACTTTAAGGCAGATAGTAACATTCAGATTAGATTGGGATATCCAAGGTCTGGAGGATGATGAGTTTGATCTGTTGGACCCAATATTTCTCAAGCATAGACAAACTCAACCAATTATTTCTATATACTAGAGTATTAAGGAGTTGGAGACTATTGATGCAAAAACAACAGTGGTGGTTAGGAGAACTAAGGATTAGGTAGCAAGAAAGATTGTAGAAAAATAGAATGCCCTACCTCCTAAGTCTCAATATACTCAACATTAGGGAGAGAGCATCCAAGTGCCTTCATCCTCTGGTATACAATCACCTTCCACTCATCAAGTGACTCTAGGAGGAAAAGGAGATGGTGATGAGGAACCTCCAGAGAAGATTTTACTAGAAAATACCTTTGGAGAAGATGCCTTAGATCAAATACAAAAAAATAGAGAAACAAGTTGTGAAGGAAGAAGAAACAACTAATGTATCATCTTCTCCCTTGTAGGTAAGTGTTCCTTCTTCTCCCGAGTATTTTCCTTTGAGAGAACCACAAAATTCTCCTAGGGTAGGTCCTACTTTGCCCTCTTCTCTTGAAATGAGAACTTTTGACACTCACCCTCTTAGTAGTCTTGCAATTTACTTCTCCTAGTTCCAAATCCATGACTTCACCTACTTTCACTTTGTGGCTAGAGTAGACTCTGTCCAAGAAAGGGGAAATAATTCAACTTAGTCTTCTTGAATTTTTTCTCATTGGCTAATTAATTTAGAGAACTCCCAATCCTAAGAAACTAAAGACTGCATCTAGGTTGTTGGAAGATGGCAATACTGGGAATATGTATGTAGAATTAACACACCCCTTAGTGCAAAAGGAAGTAGGTCAACCAATCATTAGTGATTTCAACATCACTAGAGTTGATTTAGGGCCTTAAACCAAGGATAGAGATGTGCATAATTTCCAAGTGACAATTGCTAGGTTGGTGGAAAAATTAACTAGAGGCAAGTAAAGCAAAGACAAATTAAAACATCAGGTGAAGATTCTAACTAATTGCTTGAAATCTATATTATATTTGGCTCCCCAATCAATTTTTCAAGCTAGTGCCACATTTGATCCAACATCTTCCATAGGGAAAGAGATGGTGGATAAGATGCAAGGCTATAAAGCTTATGGAAAGGCTGTTGAAAAATGGGCCACATATATCTTAACCAAGGGAACTAAATTTATCTTTGATATGAAGAAAATATGTAAAGATATTGAAGTTCTGAGAACCAAAGTTGATAAAGAGACTGCTTATGCCAAGCACAAAGAATCAATTTGGGAAAAAACTGATAGTGATTTCAAAGGAATGATAAAAATGGGTGTAGATAAATTGGTTTGTGAGAAAAATTTACCAAGCGCCAATGATAACAAATGTCTTATGTGGAAGAGGAACGTTGAATGGGAACTATTTTTGTGAAACAAAATATCTTGGAACAAGGCAAGGCACTTAATGAGTGCAATACAATGAGGGTTGAGATTCTGAAAAAACTTTTGGGCAACATCATTCATCTTAGAAAAGAGGGGAGTCCTAATGATGAAGATGAGGATATGTTGAAGGGAAGCTTCAAAGGGATGGTTAAGAGCCTCTATGAAAAACATAAATTCAATGTGGAAAGCATGAGGAGGCTCAGTGGCATTGACTTGGTGTTGTTTCAGTTCAGTGGACTTGCAACAACATACTTAGGAAAGATCAAGGTAGGAAGAGCTAAAAAAAGCTCTTTGGAAATTAAGAACTAAAGATATAATCATTCCCCAGCATGATGACATGCCTCCCATACTAAATGCATTTTATTCCTACCAAGAAAAAGTTGTTGTGTCAGTTGCCCAATCATTTGAAGGAGTTACTTAAAACATTCCACCTCAACAATAGTAATTTTTTATTTTCTTAAGTATTTCATATGAACTTTTATGTTTTATGGAAGTTGAAAAGACTTATATCTGACAGTTATTTCAAGAAGCGGTTACTCCTGCTTTCTTATATATCTAATACGATGCAACTAAAAACTCTTTGAACAATTTTTTTTGAATATAGATACACGAAACTAGAAATCTTACATCTATGAACATATAGTTTGGGATCATTGAATGAATTAAATTATCATAATTTGTGCATTTTAATTGATTTTTGAAGTTATTGCATTTCTTTGTGAATAATTCCATTATTTGATCCATTTCTATTTTGGTATCACTCTTTGGTTAGAAGATTTCAATTTACATTTCATGGGATGTGAAGTAATCTGAGTGCTATGCCATTCTATGATCACAATTTATCTATTAAGTTCAATTTTTTGAAAACAAGTGGAAGAAATTGATATATTGCCTTTCTTGCTTTCTGGTAAAAAGTATACCCTAATTTAAATTTAATTTGAAAATTAATTATTTATTGGAAGAGGGAGTTGTACCTCATAAAATTTAGAGAGAAGCTATTTCCCATATAAATAGTTTACTCAAATGTTGGCAACTGATATGCATTTAGTTTGGGTAATAGAGTTAAGAATTTGAGTTTTTGAGAAAGTGCATAATTTGTTAACCAATAATGAGAAAGGAAAAATTTGTATCATTTTGATAAATGCCATATCTTTTTTTAGAAAATAATTGTATGATAGATTAATCTTGAAGAATGATGGATAAAGCCAACATGTCTTAAGGATAGAACATGGGTTTCAATGAGGGATGATTTTGATAGGATAAAGCCACAATACTCTCATTAGGTATAAAATTTTAAAAGGTGGATTAGTGGAGGCCAATGTTGAAAATTTGAAGGGTGCTAGAGGTTGACAACATGAAGGAACACACCCTAAACAAGATTGCCAATAATAAATCCATGAAAAGTCAAATGTGCCACTTATAATTGACCTATGACAAAGCCCATGAGATTTAATTGGGAAGAGAGACACATACCTATATGTACATATAAGATAAAGTAAGAAGGATATGGACAAGAGATGAACACATACTGATATATTGATGTTAATGCATCATAAGTGTAGATAATTAATATTTGAAGGTTTATAAATTGGTTGTTATGTGAATGTGGTAAATGATTATGTGCATATTTTGATTTATTTGCATTGTATTCCACCACACTTTATTGTAATCCATCACATGGGTTCTAATTCCCCTCTTAACCCTTTACAGTAAGGTATAAACTATAGTTTGAAGAGCATGCACATATATTTTCGGTCTATGTTCCCTCTCTTATCAACAATCCTCTTGGAAGAAATTATTGAACTAAAGGATTGAAGGCTTACTATATTTTGTCTGTTCGCCCAAAAAAACCAAATCAACTTAGAGATAATGACTCATGTAGCCAAATTATAATCACAACAATCATTCCTCTTTAGATGTTTGCAAGAAACCACCCCTACACTTTGATTTGTTCCAACTTTGTCTCCAAATGTAAAAATTGTAGTCTAACATTAGGTGCTCCTTCCTTGTGAAGTGAGTGAACCGATTGGTGCGACCCCCATTTAATATAATAATACCACAATCACACACAAGAACTCTCTTCTTTGCGAAGAGGATAGTCTATTAGATTCTCCATTGCTTGAATAGATTTTGTCATAAGAGTAGATGTAATTTAGTTGACACCATCAACAAGGGTACAAAACAAGAATTATCTTGAGTCCATGTCATTTAGTGTTATGGCGAGTCAACTTAGAGTATCACAATACCAATATATTGATGTTTGCTTGTGGCAATGGTATTGTAATCTTGATTATGATCCTTACACCCCAAACTCAAGCAAATCCTCGAATTTTCTAGTAGTTCACATTTCTAGGATGGATATCAATGTTTGTCTCCTCTTAAAGAAGAGGTAGATGACCTCTCACAATCTTGCGATTGAGGAGCATTGAAGGATGGTGGTAAAATTGAAAGTTGAACATTATTGCCTTCATTTTCCAATAGTTATTGGATGAGGAATTCCTTTAGGTAGATTACATGTACATGACAAATATAGATATCTAATCCATGCTAAGTTAGGGTTATCTCAAATTTAGGCATTGAGAAAGAAGAGACTTGTAGTATGGAAGAGGCTCTCATTAAAAAATAATTCCTTGGAGGATTGGATTCTATTATGAACGATGTAGTAGTTGAGAGAGGTTTCTCGAATGAAAGTGCACAATGGTTGATTGGAAATGGCTTTGTGATGGGGTCATGTATTCCATTCACAGTGTCATGGAATCAATAATAGAAAAATAAGCATAGGAAACAACTTGAAAGTCCCCCTCTTTCTTCAAATGACTCACTCAAATTAAAGCTCTATGAAAGATTGACTAGAACTTTACAAGGGTTTAATCTTTTCTTGGTCTAAGTCCAAAATCTATGATTGAAGAGTTTTGCGTTTGCCAATTTACCAATCCTTTTGTTCTTTGACTTTCTCAATTTATATAAGTTACAATCTCTTGTAAACAAATTATATTTTTTATTGTACTTTTCTAATATCAATATAAAAGGATGTGGCTCCTATGACCACAATTTATCAACCCAACAAAAAATATATATTATTTGATATTCTTTATTAATTAACATTTAATTTTTATTTAAAATATTGTACTCATTATTTTATAATAAAAATTAATATTTCTATACTTCTTAATCACAATATAAATTTTCTCTTACTCATCAATCATTTATATGAATAAATAAATAAGTCAAAAATTATACTCATACAACAATAAAAACATCTAAAAAATATGTTTAATTAATAGTATGAAGTTTCCACAATCCATGATAAAATAGTGCTAAGATTTCTGAATTGAAACTGAGTACAATCTTTGAAATTTTTGAATCTAAAATACTGATATAAAAATATTGCACACAATTTCAATTCAGAAATCTCAACATTATATGTATTTAAATATCTTTTTATTTACTTTAAACTTTTTCAGAGAATATTAAATATAATATTTTAATATAAAAAAATTCAAACTATTAAGACAACTTTTTTTTTTATATTGAATAAATATAAATTAAAAAAGAAAAATACAGTTAAAAACTGTACATAAGGACCTGAAGACCAAAAAAACATAACATAAAATAGAAACAGCAATGACTCCATGTCACAGCAATAAGAGCTGTCAAAGCTACAACAGCAAAATTGGAACAGCAGCAGCAATATTTTACTGGTAGGTGGAAGACTCCTAAGGAAACTTGGGAAGAAAGAACGTGCTTATTTTGTAATAAGGGAGTGGTGGAAACGGAGTGGCACTTCGTCATGGAATGCACAGCGTACGAAAATATCCGTAATCAGTACTCAAGTATTTCAGATGTGGGCAATATGCAGCAGTTATTTGAGGAGGGTAAGATAAATCAGACGGCTAGCCTCCTAGTCAAAATTAATAGCAGGAGATCTGATCTGGAGAAGAGTCTGGAGACAAACTAAGTTGTTGAGTGTCTCGGTCCCATAGGCTGTTTAGTCTCGTGGACGTCATTAAAATCTTTCATTCATTCATTCAAAGCAAAGTCTCCTCACTGGTGCATAACTTACTAGACGCGCACTTGTAAAAAAGGGTACAAGAAAACATAAAAATGGCACGGACATTTAAGATATTTTATTTTCGGTTAAACTATATTTAATAATGACGTTGGTCAAATAATTTTGAAAATTCGTTTGTCGCATTCCTCCCGAAGCAAATAATCTTGATCGATAAGCAGCTCCAACAAGGCAATTGGAATTTTGATTTCTGCAATCTCCAAAGGAGCGAATGCATCAAATTCAGCTGTCTACGATAAGTAACAGGAGAAAATGTTCGCAAATACAAATCAAATCAATAGACGGCATGGTTTCAATCTTTCAAAGAAAAAGGCTAAGCAGGTAAGCTGAATTGAATATTACTCGGCTCTCAAAACATAGTAATTTCGAATCGCACAGTCAATAAAATGGCAGACGACGCAGGGCACTATTTGAAGAGCTTCTGGATAAATCCGGTTAGTAGAGAGAGAATATTTTTCGTTAATTCGGCGGATTCAGAAGAATTTCGTCTCTTTTGTTGGGCGATGGAGCGAGCTTTTATTGTTGGAATGGACAGTGAATGGAAGGCAGCCTTTCTTTCGAATTCAAGCAGGACGCCCAGAGTCTCTATTTTCCAAATTGCTTGTCGAATTTATGATTATGATGAGGAGCACATTTCAGAAGATGATGATCAGAATAAAGAGGTTAGGGTTTCAGTAGAAGAGCACTTTGATGGGTTTGCTGAGGGCGCTGATGTGTCAGGAGATATGCAAAATTTTGTATCAAAAATTGAAGAGGCCAAATGGAGAAGAAAGTTGTTTGGAGAAGTGGGCAATGGTGAAGAGCGCAGAGTGCAGGATTTGATTTTTTTGTTAGACTTGCTGGTGCTCCCAATTTCGTCATTTGGGAAGACCTTAAGATCTGTTCTTATTTCAGTGGACATACTCAAGTTGGGTTTCAAGTTTAAACAAGATTTGATGTATTT